>CM060350.1:13937423-13942423 GCA_030674155.1 Stramonita haemastoma | reverse complement strand
TTCTTCTTCTTCTTCTTTTTCGTCTTCTTCTCCTTGTTGTTGTTGTTGTTCTTCTTCTTTTTCTTCTTCATTTTCTCCATCTTCTTTCTTCTTCTTCTTCCTTTTTCATACAGATTTCTTCATCATCATCCTCTTCTTCTTCTTTTTCTCTTTTCCTATGGAATTCTTCTTCTATTTTTTATCCTATGAAATTCTTTTCCTTTGGAAGGAATTCTTCAGAATTCCCCTTGTGACAGTGCGACTAGCAATGATAAAGGCTGGGTAAGGAAAGTGTGGAACAATGCACGGCAACCAGTTAATAGGAGACTCAGGGAAGACAGTTGCAAGGAATCTTCTTTTATTTCATCCAGTCTTTGTCTCTCTGACTGACCCTCTCTCTGACGACTCCACTCTGATGTGTCCACTCTCTTATGGGCACATCCTCCTATATTTGCATATTGGCACACATCTTCCTATATTTGCATTTTGCCCACATATCAAGCTATATTTGCATATTGGGTGGCCGGCAAAGACAGCACCATGAAGCTGCAACCCAATCGGCCAATTTGAGCCAAAATGGAGGACATTTTTTGTTTTCTCATGCAGCTTCAATGGTGGTTATCTTTTTGTCCACACAACCAAACTAAGCATGTCTTATATCAAAAGAAACCAGAGAACTTTAGCACTGAAATGCAATATTGCATTTTAAACAACAACTATATGGCTGAAAGCTAACAGCCATCAATGCGTCTAAATAGACCGGCTTTTAAGGGCATTAAGTGACAACTTTCAATAATTAACCACTAAAATCCCAACTAGACAAAATACTTTATGACAGAGAAAGGAAGAATGTCATCCAAGGTTTCTATAGCTATACATATCATTAACCAAATATGTCTATGATATGAGATATTTATATTTAAACAGCGATACAAAAACACACAGATCTACGATAATCTGCTGCTCATTCAGTTTTCCTCATTCAGATTTGTAAGCAACAACAACAGAGTTTACTGTCATATGTCGGAAGACGTCATTTATCTTGGGATCTAGAGATCAAGGCATTGTAAGCTGGTATGGTGCAACAGGGAAAAATAGAAATCAAATGGAATAAAGGCCTGTCACTGTTGTTGGAGATAAGCCATGCAAAGATAAGGTTTTCACCAATTATATCAATGAAATGTGCAAATATTAGGGCTTTTCAAAGCTGCTATTAACGATCTTTCTTTTTCTAAATCTAACATGCAAACAATTGCGTTAAAGGAAAATAACTCCAATGCAGCCTAAAGTCTCTTCTTCTCATTCTCTCTCTCTCACTCTCTCTCTGAAAAAAAAGTATGTAATGCTTACTCTGTTACCCTTGAAAAATAAAGATATTCTCTCTCTCTCTCTCTCTCTCTCTCTCTCTCTCTCTCTCTCTCTCTCTCTCTCTCTCTCTCTCTCTCTCTCTCTCTCTCTCTCTCTGATATATGTACACATAAAATGCGATATGCTACTTTCAATCCTGGAGATCTTAAATGTCCCCTCTGTAATTCTTGTCCTGAAAATGAAGTACACAGTTTATTTTATTGTAAATCTCTGACCTTCATTCGGATGAGACTATAAACCAAGGCCCGGTGTGCGAACGAAGCACAACATCTTGGGCACAGTTAAAACCCCGTCCGCCTTTCGGAAGAGCAGGCCATCGTGCCCCAGTAGGAGCAGGAGCGGATGACAAAAAAAAATACCAGCATGCACACAGGTGTCATGTTTAGACACCATCCCTGAGGAAAAAAAATAATGGGTAGGCGCTGCACTTGTGGCGACGCGCTCTCCCGGGGAGAACAGCCGATTTCATGCACGGAGATCTGCTGTGACATAAAGTGGTATAAAATAAAATAAATTTTAAAAAATTTTAAAAATAAAAATGATTTGCCACAAAAATACATCCCATCTCTTTATAGGCAATACAGTTCAGAACATTTTTTAAAAACTTATGATGCAAGATAGATTCATATAATCATTCCAACAGAAGGCATTCTGCTTTAGAATGATGGCTGTATAAAAATATTTAACCTATTTCTCAAGTTGTTTCAGTGTCTTATGCTACTCTGTGTACAATTTATACCCTAGTTATGATTTCTCTAATAAATTTTATCTATCTATTCATTCATTTATTTATTTATCTTATATTTTGTCTAAAATGTTCCAAACATTCCAAGCAGATGTAGCCTATGCTAATACCACGAGTGAATGTTATAATCGTTGTGCTTGAAGCATTTTCAGGTGCATTCTTGGAAAGGATTGAGAACGAAACTAATGTGAGGGGGGATGGGGGGAGGGGCGGAGTACCCGTCCGGTGGCCTTCTACAATAGAATTGTTCAGAGTTCAGAGTTCTCTCTTTCTCTCCAGTTAAGTCACACACACACACACATGTGCACCAGGCTACACATCCCCCCACAAACTCTGTCAGCATCCTCGCTGACACACCTACACAAAACTACAGTGGTTGATATTTAGCAGTAGGCCTGCTGCATATGAAAAAAGGACATCTTACAAACTTTTCCAGGATAATACAGATCATGTAAACAAAAACTGCCTTTCCTTCAAGATCTAAATACAATCGGTGAAAGTAGGCACCTGTCAGTCTCGAAGGACTATGGAGTTGCGCTCTAGTCTTTACAGTGCAAAGCCTGGGTAAGCAAGTATGGAGGGCAAGCTGTTACCCATGCAGCAGATCCCCCCCCCCCCCCTCTCCACGCCACTGGAATGTTCCATTGGAAAGGCAGTCGCCGATACGAATGGTTCCAGTGCTGTCGCAGGAGCCACCAGAATGTTGCCATATACATCCCCGAACGCCCTGGGGACTCCAACTCCCCGATTTTTCCTCAGGGATGATGTCTAAACACGACACCTGTGTGCATGCTGGGTTTTTTATATTTATATTTTTTATTTTGTCATCTGCTCCTACCGGCACACAGTGGCTTGCTCCTCCGAAATGCAGAACGGGGTTTTAATGTGTGCGCAAGATGTTCTGAGTGCGTTCGCACAGGGGGCCTTGGTTTATAGTCTCATCCAAATGACTTTGACATTCAGTTCGATTTGGGGGGGGGGGGGGGGGGGGGGGGGGCGAAAAATCGGCGTCACCTACTCTGGAATCAACACTTGTTGTTACTAAGGATATCACAGCCTCTCAGTAAAGCAGTTAGATCTATACATGTAGGTCGTTAATCTGAAATATCTACTCCACAAACTGGACAAATTCTGTTATGTAAACCGGATTCTTCTTAAGCAACTACATCTTCTAAAATCATCACCCAAAATAATCTTCTAGACATTGTGATAGGCAATGAATTTTACAGACCATTACTGACTACAATAGGCTGCTATGTGAGCCAGACACTTCAGAATCAAACATGTTATTTATAGTGCGTTACTGTTAAAACAAACTTGATGAATATTTATTTTATTTTCCTCTGATCCAATATTATAACTTCCATCTGTTTTTTTTTTCTCTTGGAAGTAGCATTAGCTATAAAGAGTAATTGCTATTTTTGAAAAAAAATATTTCTCCATCACGAGATTTGTGGCTTGTTAACTAAGCATAAACATGTAGATTTTTATTTTATAAAGTTCACTTTGTCTTATACAGTTCACTTTGTCAATACAAGAACCACACCATAGTTCTTAGGTCTTAAAAAACAGCAAACAAAATATAGATCCACTAAAGAATTAAACAGGTCATACACACCATCTGCAGAATGACAACCACGGCATCAGATCTAACTCTTCGCAGCAAGAGAATATGATGGTGCAGTTGCAGGCAGAAGGTGTTCATGTGCCAATGACCGTTGTCTTCGTTGTCGCCCCCAGCGTCTCCATGGCATCAAATTGAAATGATACGACTGCAGGATGTGACAAATCGAGAAATGGGCAAGTTCATTTTTGTAACAGGTTGTCAGAATGAGGGCTTGGGTATTTTCAAAACACATTTAAAAGCAAAAGGAATATAAATTATGCCTTGATCTTTCACTACAAGGTAGAATAACCAATATGGTTTAATAATAAATCAAAATCTCAAAATTGACATCTTTACCCCCACATGCCTTTAATAGCTCCTAGCCAAAAATTGGGTAATGTGCTAAGCAACTCATTTTGTGGTGGAGCGACACAAATATGTCAGTAAATAACTGATGGGAATAAAGGAGAGAGAGCAAAACACAAATACACACAAGATAATAATAATAATAATAATAATATAATAAATAATAATAATAATAATAATAATAATAATAATAATAACAATAATAATAATAATAATAATAATAATAATAATAATAATAATAATAATAATAATAATAATAATAACGAACGTGAATTAGACATAGTTATACACTGTTAAGGTTGATGCATCCTATATAGATGGCAACTTAGTCATGTCTTTTCATGAAGTGTACAGGTATCTGAAGTGATATAAGTGGTAGAACAACAAAAGTTAGGCTGCAGATTTCTCTTTCATTCCCTCATTTACACTTGCTATTGCTTCCCTTTATTCCCAGGTTCCTATTAACTGTTTCTTCCCTTCATTCCCTGATTTACAGACCAAAACACTTAGCATGATGGGGTACTTACTTTACAGACTTACGGCAGTAGCCCATATTATATGAACCAAAGAATGCCATATATCATTGTGTAGGAAATTGAAGGTGTTGGCGACCATGTTGACACTTCACAGCAACATGACAGATGACACAGGTGTAAAACAGGTAAATTGACAGTAAAAAAAACAGGTATGCCATCATGCACTCCATGCAAATCAGTATTTTTCTAGCCAGTTGTATGTTTCGTGCTTGTACTCTCCAACTGATGCCTCATGTACATCCCCTTGCATTGTTTATGTGAATACTCCATGAGAACTGTCACCATTGTCACCATGATTGTCCCCAACACATCAACAGTTTATTCTCTTTTTTTTGTAGATTGTGTATGACTACCACACACCAATAAAGAGAGCAAGCCCCACACTATTTTGCACTCTTTT
>CM060350.1:13914923-13929923 GCA_030674155.1 Stramonita haemastoma | reverse complement strand
ACTAGACTACAGCGGGGGCTAAGCTTTTTCTGTGTGCAAAGTTGTCTTTGATATGACTTGTAAGCTTGCTAAATGTTCTGTTGTACAACGACATTTTCTGAACCCAGCTTGATTTACTGGAATGATATTTTCCTTTTCACAGAAATACAAAAGGTGTCTTTGCACAATTTTTTTCTAAAACTTGTCCTACTTGCTATTGGTCTGTCATTATTAATACATGATCTAGGCTTGCCCTTTTTTGGAACCGGTATTACAATTGACCTCTTCCAGAGGGTAGGGAGAGTCCCATTTAACCAACATTTTTGATAAAATGAATGTAGTAATTCCTTCCATTTTAAGGGCAAGTGCTGTAATAATTGGTATGAAATGCCATCAATGCCCACAGCACTGTAATTTAAAGAGAATGATTCTAAAGCTTCGTTAAATTCTTTAAAAGTACTAGAAGAATTCAAAAAGTAATCTTGTTTGGAAGCCGGATCTTTATTATTTATCTTTTCTTTCTTCTGTCTCTCTAAAGCCTCTGTCACTTTGATTCAGATTTGACAGAGTGTTGTTATCTGAAAAAGTTTTCACAAAGGCTTCAGCTTTATCTAAGGAGGAAGGCATTTCATTATTATGGAGTTTTATTGGAAAGACAGGCAAAATGTTTTCCATTTTTCATTTTTTAAACTTTTTTCCATACTTTGTGTAAATCTTTAGATTCAGATATTTTATCCCTACAAAAATTTGAAAAATGTTTTCTTGGCTAGAGCCACAACTCTGTTACTATGATTTTTAGCACATTTCATATTAATGAAGTTTACTTTTGATCTGTCTTTTTTAAAAGCTATTTTTTTTAAGGCAGACTGCTTCCTCACATTCATTATTCCACCACACATTCCCAAAGTACTTCCAGTCTTGCCTCATTTTGCATTTGGGAATAGATTTTTCTACTGCCTGTAAAATAGCTTTGCAAAATTTGTTATTATAACGAATCAATACTTTCATCTTTAAGATATGAACAGTTTATATTAGATCATATGGACTAATATAGATCCCAATTAGCACAATTATAACCAAATTTAGGGATTATATTGTCAGTCTTGGCTTCTTTTTCAACCATGGTTTCTTTTAACTGTAATATTATAGGAAAATGGTCGCTTCCTAATGTATCATCATAGGTATGCCAGACTACATTAACTCCTAATTCAGGCGATATTAAAGATAAATCAATTGATGATGGTTTATGACTTGCAATGTCAGGTAATCTTGTTATACTACCATCATTTAGGAGAATCAGCTTTGAATCAATATTTTCTATTAATCTGTTACAGTTCACATTTCAACAATTAGGTTCCCAAAATGGAGTATGTGCATTGAAATCTCCAAGCACTATCCATTTTTTACTTGTCAGATCAATATGTTTAATCCAGTCAGTATTCTCTGCTTTTGGACCCTTAGGCTAATAAACAGATACTACATTTAAATCAGTTTGCTTGTTTACTTTGACAGTGACAGCTGTAGCATAAAACTCATCTGTAGATGTTGAAACAGGGGGTAAAGACAGAGTAGAGTAACTTAAATCTGCTCTAATGTACACTGCTGTTTGGACTCTTTTGGTTGCACTGCTACAAGTGTACAATGGTGGATAATAAAAATTGTTAAATTTGGGGAGCTTGTTAGCAACTACATTAAGAGACTGTAGTGCAAGAATTGAATAATTATGATGAGATATATGAGCTTCAAGGTGAAGCAAATTTCTAAGGAGAGATCTACAATTCCATTGAAAAATTACAATATTGTCATAAGCAGTCTTCATGACATATAGTGAAATTCAACACATTTTTCTGTGGTTAAAATGAACAAAGTCACCAGCCATAATTATGGATGGGTGAAAGAATTCTACTGGCGATGATGGGATGACCATGGCTGATGAAATCCGGCAAACCCTGCAGGATCTATGTCCATACCACCGGTTGTGCCTCTTCTCCATGCTGCTGGGCATCCCTCGACCATGATGACGAAGATTCCTGGCAAGCCTTCTCCTTGGACGCTCCCAGAATAGACGATGAACGTGTTGACCCAGGTTTCCCCGCCAGGATGCTGGTGCCTATAGCTGAGGGATGAATGTCATCTTTCATCATTTTGTTATTATACACATTCATATTTTCATGGGAGAGAATAGACACTTGCTGGTTAGAAAGTTCAGAAAACAAAAGAGCATTAAAGAGCTGTTTCTTTCCCTCAAGATCTTTGTTCTTTACAGGAGCAATTCTGCTGATGACTACTTTTGTTTTGGGGAGTCCGGTTTTGATCTGGTTGACTACCTAGACCATGTCTTTGGATGCAGTGGATGGGTCAGACCCTTTCACATCATGGACTCCTGCATGTAGAACAATGCAGTCCACAGTGTCTTCAGGACAAATATTTTTTATTTCCCTTCTGCAGTCAGCAATTTTAACAGCCTTCTTTGATGCGACTTTTAGACTGTAGAAAAACCCCAAGTGCTTTGCATTGACCTTTGACATGGTTATTTATTTTTATTTATTTATTCTTTTATTTATTCTTTTATATCGAGGATAACAGAATAAGCAATCATGTGCTTTTTTTCATCCGGTCCCCGTGTGTATGCAGTTTTGTAAATATTGTCATCTGTTCCCACCGGCACACAATGGCCTACTCTTACGAAAAGCGGAACAGGATTTAACGTGTGCGCAAGATGTTCTGCGTGCGTTCGCACACGGGGCCTCGGTTTAAAGTCTCATCCGAAGGACTTTTGGGTTGGGTTGAGACATGTAGAAACAGAACTTTGGGGAGAGAATTGGAACGTGGATTTTTGACGTCATGAGCTTGGTATTAGAGCAGCATGCTCCTTCTTCTTGGCTGAGAAGCCTGTCGATTTTGTGAAAGTATTTTTAGGCTTGTTCCATGCCTCTCTTGTAGGAAAGCCCCCTAAATTAATTGAGGAAGTTGATTTTGTGACCTCAGCATATGATTTTTTGGTGCACAGTGCTGATCTTGATGGTGGTATTTCTGTGTCTGTTTGCCAGGCCACACTTACGGGTTGGGGGCTGGGCGTTGTTGTTCTTTGACAACCTCTCCACTGTCTCTTCCAGAGCGTAGATACATCACACAGACGATGGATGGTCTTCTTTAAGTCCAGGATCACATCTTGTGGGTGCTCCGATGGAAGAGACAGTGAAGCAGATAAGGCAGAGCTGCGACCTGTAGGCAGAGCAGTAGATCCCGTTCTTGTTGGAGATCTAGGATTGCTCCGCTTTTTACGTTTTGATAGGGATGCACTTTCACACGCCCCACCTTTGTCTCTTTTCTCTTTTGAAGTATCACATTTTTTAAGCAGAGAACTCGGTCCTGTGGAACGAGTCATACTTTTTCTTAAGTCAAGCACTCGAACATTTCTTTTTTAAGGCAAAAATTCCTTATGGTTAACAGTCGCCATCTTGGCGTAGGAAATCGTGTGTGTGTGTGTGTGTGTGCGTGTGTGTGGGCGCGCGTGCGTCTGTGCGTGCCCTCCTCCCTCAGTCAGGTCTAGTCAGTGTGTAGCCAGTTATTTAAAGGGAAAGAGCCGTTGTCTTCTTTCTTTCTTACTTTTATTCTAGGACTACCTCCCCTACAAGAACTGCTCATGTTCGAGGAGAAAAAAGATCGAAATCCTGCCTTCAATTGATTGATTGATTGATTGATGAGTTGATTGAGTGATTGGCTGGTAGATTAGTTGGTTGGTTGGCTGGCTGGCTGGCTGGTTGGTTGATTGAGTAGTTTGTCTTGATCGTTTTGTTTGTTAGTCAATTCATTGATTGGTTGGTTGGTTGGTTGGTTGATTGATTGATTGATTGATTGATTGATTGATTGATTGATTGACTGATTCGTTTTCTTGTTGGTTTGTAATGATCTCTATACCCAAGGGTTACAGATAAACACTGACATACTTATCTTCATCTAGCACTTGCCCTAGGTAGGGGCCATTCTTAATGATCACAACTAATCATTTCAAGAGAGAGGCAGAGAAAGATTTGATTTGATTTGATTTGATTTATTCTGTTATATCGAGGATAATGGAATAAACACTCTTGTGCTTTTTTTTTTAATCCAGTCCCCGTGTGTTTGCAGTTTTGTAAATGTCATCTGCTCCCACAGGCACACGATGGCCTACTCTTACGAAAAGTCGAACAGGATTTAACGTGTGCGCAAGATGTTCTGCGTGTGCCAACGCACGGGGCCGCCTGGTTTAAAGTCTCATCAAGAGAGAAGAGAGAGAGAGAGAGAGAGAGAGAGAGAGAGAGAGAGAGAGAGAGAGAGAGAGAGAGAGAGAGAGAGAGAGAGAGAGAGAGAGGGGATGGACCTACGGACCGACGGACGGACGGACAGAGAAACATGTAGACAGAGAGAGACAGACAGAGATAGAGAGAGGGAGAAAGGAGAAAGAGACAGTGAGAGAGAGAGAGAGACAGAGAGAGAGAGAGAGAGAGAGAGAGAGAGAGAGAGGAGAGAGAGAGAGAGAGAGAGAGAGAGAGAGAGAGACAGACAGACAGACAGACAGACAGACAGACAGACAGACAGACAGACAGACAGACAGACAGACAGACAGACAGAGAGAGAGAGAGAGAGAGAGAGAGAGAGAGAGAGAGAGAGAGAGGAGAGAGAGAGAGAGAGAGAGAGAGAGAGAGAGAGAGAGAAGAGAGAGGATATTATTAGTCAAAAGATCAACTATAATTAGGTTGTCAATCTGAATCTGGCATCAACAAAACCAAGTCAATAAAAAATAACATACCAATAGCAATCTAAAACAAGAAGTGCGTGGTGTGTGTGTGTGTGTGTGTGTGTGTGTGTGTGTGTGTGTGTGTGTGTGTGTGTGCTGTTGTGTGTGTGTGTGTGTGTGTGTGTGTGTGCTGTGTGTGTGTGTGTGTGGTGTGTGTATGTGTGTGTGTGTGTGTGTGTGTGTGTGTGTGTGTGTGTGTGTGTGTGTGTGTGTGTGTGTGTGTGTGTCTTTGATTTTACCTCTGTTCACTTAAAGTGATATCAGAGGAGGGAAGGAGGGGCAATGATGAGATGAGGGCTTAAAGAAGAAAAACAAGATGTGTTGGTAATCATGTGCATAAGAAGACTGATTACAAATTCTGTAAACGGAATGTCGCAAAACATGGCATAAGAAACGCAAAAGATAACAAAATCATCGAACAATAGAAAACTTTGCAATCTAAAACTGTAAAATGAACAATTACGAACTAAGTCTACGTGTAAAGGCTGCATGCCGTGAATAAAGCAAAAAGTACATTGCAACAGTAGGGTGTTATAATTTCACAGTCTTCACAGTCGTACTTTATAAACCAAGAAGAAGAAGAAGAAGAAGAAGAAGAAGAAGAAGAAGAAGAAGAGAATACTGGGGATCACATCAGAGACAAAGCTATCTCACACAATAACATTGGATTGATTAACACTTCTTGCAGACTTATCTTGAAATGCTGGTAGGAACTTTTTAAAACCTTGACAATGATACAAAACATGAGCATTGGAAAGTCTTTCACAACATATACATTTTATATTTTTGGCAACTTCTTTACTCGAAATGCATTTAATTTCAGTCTGTGAATTAGGGAAACAATATTTCTAGTACTGGATTTTTGAAAGCCGTATTGAGTACAAAGGATGTTCTCAATATCCAGAATTGAACAAGTATGCTGGGAATAGCCAGCCTTTTCCTGTTTCTTTTTTGCATGTTTCCAGAAAACATTTTGAAGCAAAGCATAACCCTCATGAAGAGAAAGCGGAATGTCTAAAACATTTGAACAGCTAGAATGTTTTGCTGCCTTTTTGGCTGCTTTGTCAACCTTTTCATTGAAATAAAGACCACAGTGAGATGGAACCCAGCAGAAAGTGACATTCGAATCCCTCAAAATTAAAAAAAATATATCAAAAAATTAGATTCAGTGATAAGATTATGCCTAACCATCGATGTCGAGTTATTAAGACATTGTAATGCAGATTTAGAATCAACACAAAACAAAATCTGCAAAACAGTTTTTTTTAATCAAGCAGAAAGTTCAAAGCCATCAAAATAGCGGTAAGTTCAGCAGTAAAGATGGAATGATTTTTGCCAATATGAAAGGACTTTTCAACCTTCAAAGCCGGAATGATAAATGCTCTGCCCCTGCTTCTTTATTTTCAAGAAGGGACCCATCAGTATAATTATATCTTAAGATGAGAAGGGTATGTATCTTCTAGATGCGCATTTGTGTAAGAGCCAAGAATAAGCCCATATTTTTCTTCCTTTAAGGAGAGATGGTCAATATCAAAGTATGCTTTCTGAAGTTCCCATTTTGGAACAGGTGTTAAAAGAGCGAAGTACTGGTACTGGTATAGATAACAAGCTCGAAATAAGTTTTGATTGGGTGTTATTGAAAGCCTACGACTGAAACGGCAGGGAAACTAAAAAAACCAAACTGTCATTGTCAACAGGATTCCGTATTTCATGAGTTTGCTTGAAGATAAAGTCACAATAACTAACACAAGTAAATAAATGTATGGTCATTTACTGGAAACAAACGACACTTGAATGAGAACGCCATATGCTCAACAAGATAAAATAAAAGAGGCTGTACTTTTTAGACCAACTTGTTCAAATTTTATGCATGTATTGGTTTTCACGACCTGTTTGACAAGAGAACCTTGGAGTGTTCACTGTGAGAATTCAAGCCACAGCAACAACATGTTTGAAGTGCTGGCAGAAATTTTGAGATCTGAGGCTGGCTTTGCCTTTCCGATTCCAGCAATCAAAAAGGGGAAAGAAGGTGCTTAAAGGACCTGCCCAAGCTGTTGCCAAAAATACATGCTGTGCGTGAGAGTCCATGTAATGCGAATAAATGAAAAAGAAACACAATGTTATTGGAGAAATGTTGCTTTTTATGTGCCTGTCTTCAAACCTTGCCAGCCACATCTGGTGTGACGACAAAATTTCCTGAAAGAATCAAGTTGGGTTTTTGGTCAAAGTCAAAATCACTTTAATTATCCCTGAAGGGCAATTACAATACTGACAGGCATATTGATACAAATCATAATCAAACACATGAAGTAGATACATTTCATATTTGTTCAAACATTATATAACTTCAAATAAAAATGTCACAAACACTCATACTCTACCTGCGCGCTCGCACACACCCAAACACACGCATACACACACACCAATGTTTAGATACAATGTTCTTAAAAAACCATTGACTAGAAAAGACATATGATCACCATTATTTACACATTATACGCACGCGTTCGCACCCGCACATATACATGCATGCACGCACACACACACACATACACATACACACAGCTCCCCCCTCCCCATACAATCCACACCCACCCGCCCCCACACTCACACATGCACACACACACGCTCCCCCCCCCCTACCCATACACACCATGCACACCCACCCATCCCCCCCCCCCCCCCCACACACACAATTGGTAGAAAGACATTTGAATTTACAAGCAATTCAAAAAATCAATAAAGCCAAAAATAAGACATACTTATTTTATTGGCACATATGCATGTATGTGCACGCCTGTATGCATTGGCTACATACATAACAGTGGCAGGTAAGTAATTCAGAGAAGTTAAACACACACACACACACACACACACACACACACACACACACACACACACACACACACACACACACACACACACACACACACACACACACACACACACACAAAAAAAAAAAAAAAGAGCAAACAAACAAACAAAAACAATCTCAGTCAGTGTTAGAACTCGGATAGCTACTGGCACAAAGGAATTTCTTTTTTTCTGTTTGTTTTGCTGTTGTGGCATTGAAAACGACGTCCTGAAGGCAACAATTGAAATTGAAATTCTGGTGGAAATGCTGTCTGTTTGGTGAACTTGCTTATAGGAAACTGACTGAAGGAGGTCTCCCTTTTGCAAAGTGAAGTTCTCAAAACTGACTAGACTTTCTTATATTTCAGCTAACATCTTTGGTGGGACCAGAAACTGACGTTCTTATAAGAGGGGTTTCTTATAAGCGAGATTCTTATATCTGACCTTTCTTAAGTCATAATAAAGAACACGTCCCACAGAACCAAATTTGTTGCTTTCTTTTAAGGGGGATTCACTGTAAGTGAGCTTCTTATAATGGGGCCCGACTGTAGTACAAACAACAATAAGTTGGAAACTGAATAAATCGACCCCCCTGGAGACCATCAGACTTAGGGTTGAAATTCCTTAGCAGGTCGACATCTTATACAGCATAAGAGAATTAGAGGCCAGGACCAGCATGGGTATACTGAAATAAACGGCGAACTTGATAAATTACAGGATGCTGACTTAACGAGTTTCCAATGTATTGCTTTTCAAGGTGCTAAATATGTAAATAATGAAAAACAGCAAGTTTTCCATAATCACATTTATTTGACTAGAAAGAAAAATGGCAAGCTTTTCTTAAGCATATGTATTGGACTAGAACATGAAAGAAAAAAATAAGGTAAAGAATTAAATGCAAATACCATTTCATAACTGTGTTTGTTGTAGTTATAAACACCATAATTTCACCAGATCTTCACTGATGTAAAGAAAGCCTTGGACCGAATTGTTGAGGCTCTGAAGGAGTTCACATTTTCTCCAGGAACTCCCTAAGGATTTTGTTTTTCTCCCTAAGGATTTTGTTTTTCTCCCTAAGGATTTTGTTTTTCTCCCTAAGGATTTTGTTTTTCTCCCTAAGGGTTTTGTTTTTCTCACTAAGGATTTTGTTTTTCTCCCGAAGGATTTTGTTTTTCTCACTAAGGATTTTGTTTTTCTCCCTAAGGATTTTGTTTTTCTCCTCCACAGCCACAGCAGTCCGCTCTAAGGTTCTGTGCATCCTCTCGTCTGATTCCTTCATCCATTGGGAGGGTTCTGTGAACCCTTGCTTCCGCCTGCGCTTTTGTTTGACTCCATCTTCACCGTCCACTTCGAAAGTACGTTTTGGGGTGGTGGATACAGATGAAAGCGCCAGCAGGCTGGCCTTGGATGTGGAAGCGACAGGTGATCTTGGGGTCAGCGTGGGTGCTGTTGTGGCAGTTGTTGCACCTGAATCCTCAGGAGTGTACACTGCAACAAAGATGTCAGAAAGTCATTAGAGACAAAAGCCAAAGTCTAGGGCTCTGCGATGCCTGACATGGCCAAGTGAGATGGACCTTGGGGAGAAGCTATGGGGAGGAGCTATGGGGAGAAGCTATGGGGAGGAGCTATGGGGAGAAGCTATGGGGAGGAGCTATGGGGAGAAGCTATGGGGAGGAGCTATGGGGAGGAGCTATGGGGAGAAGCTATGGGGCTCGGTTGTGTCGCTGAGGCGGATGGCAGGATTTGTCACTATGACCGGACTAACTAGGGAATGCTGAAAAGAAGCAAGCAGAAATTTGTTGTAGCCAGTACTATATGCACTCAAGAACCTTGAAAGGAAGACAAAAATGTTGTTGGCAAAGTTAAATGGTAATTTACCTATTTATCATTGGGCTCCACTCTAATTACTTTTCTGTGAGAAGTGCATAGAAAACCATGTTCATCATTTTTCTTATGTTGAGACTTTCATTACAACACACCTGTAACCCTGCTGAGTGAGGAGATCACCACAGGTGGAACCACAGCTGGGTCGCCGTGAAGCAGGTCGGCCATTACATCCAGATAGGCCCAGCTGGTCCTCCCCCTGCCAGTGGCCTTGTTTCGGTCACAGATGATTTTGTACCTGAAAACAGAGACAAAATGTCAAATTCACTCTTACTTCTTCCAACTGACACATGCAAACATTCTGTAAAACATCACGGCCTATTTCAATCTAGTTCCTTTGACTCCAGGAACCTATGTAGAGGGTCCTACACGGAAATTATCTAGGTTGCCACTCTTATTCCTGTTCCGCCTAATTTGATACTGGAAATATAGTCCTAGACTAATTTCTATTCTCTTCAGTAACCCTAAAGAGGAGTAGGGCTCGACTACTTATGGGCCGAGGAGTGATAAAGGAGGGATAGAATGAGGATAGTAGAAAAATAGGGGAAAGAAATATAGAGAGGATGAAAATAGGCGAGTGAAAATATAAATGAATTACCTCAACTCACTCAGCAGTCACACTAAATACACTGTGAATGTAACGAATAACACCTTTTCTTCAAAGTAACTCTCCAGACCGAGCAAGTTGGGTTTACAACATATATTTCACAACATAACCTACTACACTACAACATAAACAATACAAGTCACCAATTGTACTGCAAAAAACAAAAGATAATCTGTCCAGTCCTCAAAACACAAAACCAAAACATCAGTCTCAGATCAGGTCGCAAAGATTAATCAATACTGAGTCTACTTCCATAAAAGTCCTTTGGGTGAGACAATAAACTGAAGCCCCGTGTACTAACACACAGAGACCATCTTGCGTACAGTTTAAAACCTTTTCTGCCTTTCGGAAGAGTAGGCTATCCGTGTCAGTCAGAACAGGCTGCAAGCTTCGTAATGACTCAATGTTTGTAACTGTATAATGATCATTACACTTTGTACTATAGTGTAACTATGGTAGGCAAACAGGGTGTGCCTTCAGCAATGTCAATATGAACACACTTACCGACTCTTTAAATTGTTCCACTTTTTTAAGCAGACGTTGGCGGAGAAATGGTAACCATAGTTCCTCATTTCTGCCGCAATACGCCTCCACACCTCTTCCTTCTTCAGTGTCAGCAACTGAAGAAGATGCCTCTTCTTCCTGTACACATCTAACAATAAGAGGACTGTCGCATGAGGCCACAGGCGGGCATCCTCACCCTCGGTCTGGCTTCCTACAACAAAAATGAAAGTCATAAAAGTACACTGAGCAAAGTATACATTCCTTTACAGATGTTTTTATACCACATGAAACTTACAAATTTCCATCATGGAAATCAAAAAGAAGAAAGTACACTGAACTAAGGACAGGGTTAACATAACCACAAGATATTTTTGGGCCCAAACTAGTTTTGGATACTACTTCATCATTATCAATTTAAAAAAAAAAATGTTGTGCTGGTTTTCATCTTCTTTTTCTGTGATCGATAATTGTTGGTGTTGGTTTGAATGTTCAAACCTAAATTCTATTCTGGCCCATGTGTTCTTTAGAAAAAAAGACAAAAAAACCCAACCCCCAAACCATGGGGCAGAACTTAGAAATAGAGAGAAAAAAAACAAACAACAACTATATATCTGATGCCTGGGTCTCACCTTCCCCACCATCATCCACACTGCTTGAGGTTGTGATCTGCCTGATTGGGCTGGAACTCTGTGGTATTGGTGATCTGCGTATCTGCTGTAACATAAAAATAATAATAAATGTATACTTTTTTGTCTCCAATAATTTCTTTGCAACCTAATTCATTTTTGTGACATGTATAGTGTGAAGTGTTTTCATTTTTGTGACATGTATAGTGTGAAGTGTTTTGGATTAGTTGGCTTGGTGTCAGAATACTGTGACTGAGTTTGATTTCACCCTGTGTTGCGACTGTTACCCTTGTATGGCAGCACATTAACTTGTCAAAGCAACACCGTCCTGAGATGATCCTCTGTATTTTGCTGGGTGCAAAGGAACATGAAACAATGTATATATATATATATATATATATATATATATATATATATAAATCATATAACATGTAGCAATAAGATGAAAATAATAATAATAATAAAAACAAAATGGAGGCTTGTATAGCACGAATTCCCCAAAACATGGGCTTACTGCGCTGTACAATCAAATCAGTCTAAATAGGTTACATATGAACATGAAAAAATTGACTAGCACAAAAAATAAGGAAAAAATGCATGCACATACAATACACAACATATTACATGACCAGAGAATAAACGTAAAATAAGAGCAACATCATCAAGAAAATGTGCAGTGCAGTACAATGCATACACACTCACTCACTCACACACACACACACACACACACACACACACACACACACACATACACACACACACACACACACACACACACACACACACCACACACACACACACACACACACACACACACACACACGCGCGCGCGCGCGCGCGCGCGCGCGCGCGCACCAACAAAAAAAAATTGTCACTGATGGGTACCGATGTCGGATGGAGGGGCCTGCTCCGGCTGGGTGGCGTCCTCGGTCAATTTCCCGAGCACACTGTCCGGCAACTCGCCTATCCCCCCCCCCTCGACCAGTTGTTTTATATATTTCTGGTCAGTCGGCACCTGCAGTTTGCTGACCACTTCATCACACAAGTTCTGCAGGCTCCAGTTGCTATATGACCCTGCAGCAAAAACACGCTAAAGGATGCGATGTATTACTATGTAACTATGCAATGTATTACTATCACTGATGACATAATAATTGATTATTTTCATCTCAAATATACTGTCACTGTCATTGCAAATACATGTAGAACGTATTGGACGACACAAGGATTCGCCGAGATAAGACAAACATGTGAAAGTAACGAAAGGAGCGAGCACAACTGAAACAAACTAGTAGAAAATCATCCCTCTCCCCATTACCCACATGAAATCACGCAAGAATACTGAAAAAACACTTACCATTAGCAATTCTGTCCCAGGCAACCTTTGGAATGCGACAACTGAAACAAGTGTTGTCCAAATACAGGACTCCAACTGGGACAGAAGAACTCTCTGCAAAATATCCGCCATCTTTTTTTTTTTTTTTTTTTTTTTTTTTGCTGCCTCATCTTCCGTGACGCTCCTGTCCCCACCGCTCCTACGCCGCTCGCTCGGATCTCCCCGCCACAGCTATGCCCAGGTTTGTCATGTCTCATCCCCAGGGGCGGAAGTCCACAGGGAGCTCATCGATATTAGGCCGCCGCGGGGCCACCAGCCAGAGGGGCCCTGCACTTCTGCTGGGTCACTTTGGTGGTGTTCAGTGGTGCCTGTTCTGAGCTAACATACGCAGGACACCACCTACTAAGCCCCCTACTAACGACAGTATTAGCTCAGTCGCGGAGCCAGACTGAGTGAGTCGCCCACCCCAAGTGGCGACACCACCACGTCCCTCAAACGACCCCTCCCCTCGAACATCCAACCCCGAGGGCTTTGAACAAACTCACCACGGGCACAGAAGTGTATGGGAAAACCGAATCTGAGGTCACCATGAGACCAGAGCAACCGGCCCACGGAATCAGAGGCAATTTTTTCATTGCATGATGATCGATGAGAATGAGGATGATGTAATGATGCTGCTGTGGAGGTGCATATGCTTGGAGACTACTTGACAGGGCTGTACTCTACGCTTACTATCATAATATATCCCGGCGTCAACCGGCCCGAGAGATACAGACACCTGCAGTGTTGGTCAGGTAATTTGAGCAACACTCTCAAAGTCGCATCCGTAAAGTGGATGAAGCTCGACTGTGTGGTCCCAGTCTCCCATTGAGCCCACAGCACACTCACTCTGGGTAGGAGCCGACCGGAGCCGAAAAATCCCTATGACTCATGGGATTCGAACCCGCGACCTTCCAGTCCGGAATCCAAGGCGCTAACCACTGCGCCATGGCGGCTGGTAAATCCGCCATCTTTGTACTAGGCCGCGAGCTACTCTATGAGCAACTCGCCAAGTCTTGCGAGATACTCGCCTAACAACTCGCCTTTACAACACTTCCGGCTAGCCTGACTCGCCTGACTAGCCAAATACTAGCTTTTCTCGCCAGTTACAACGCGCCTCAGGGGAAGGAACAGGAAGCTTTGTTACTGGTAGCAGCAGTGTGCTAGGGGAAAATGGCGTCTTGTTTGGTAACAGAAGATTTGTTGGATAAAGTGGATGAAGTAGACGATGAGGTGTGTGTCATAGCATTGGAAGTAGGAATAGGTTGATGAAGAAATGCTAAACTGATTCGGATTCTGAAGGTTCAGATGATAAAGGGGGGATAGGAAATGATGCTTTAATGGAGAAGATATTCCCGGGAAAAATTGTATCATGTGGTACAGTTCAGAAGGTGTGGAGACCTGCTGTACACAAACCCACTGTTATAAATTTGACCTCCAGGCTTGTCTGCAGCATAGATGCCTGAAAACGTGAAGCTTTTACCATTTTTCTATATCATTACCAAACTTTTCCTTTGAAACTGACAGGGCAAAAACAAACATGTTTGCTCTTAAGAGATAACAAGGAAATGAACAAAAGTTTCCAATAATTATGAGACTATAAACCAAGGTCCGTGTGCTAGCCTAGGCAGAACACCTTACCCACACATTACATTCTATACCGTTTTCGAAATAGTAGGCCATTGTGTGCCTATTGAAGCAGATGACAAGATTTTCAAAATGCATACATACAGGGACTGGATGTAGTAAAGCACATGGGTGCTTATTCCATTATCCTCGATAGAAAAGAAAAAGGAATAAATAAATAAAAGCATGTTTGCCAATAAGAGACAACAAGGAAATGAACAGACGTTTCCAATGTGATGTCAGGTGACGGTATTAGGTACACACTTCTGATGCATTCAAAAGTTGTGCTTTATATGATGAGGTGTGTCCCTGTGCTGGAACTACAACTACTTAACTGTACAGCCTATATTGACTGAAACTGTGTTTGAAACATAAGTTTTCTGTTGTAGTCCTCACTCCTGTGTGGTCAAACTAGGGAGAATGTGACACTTGTGTACAATGACACACTTCTGTTTACATAACAAACATGGGGTTAACATATACAAATATTACTTATTGCAGTGTAAAGATTAGACATTGATTAAATGTGACTTATTAACCAAATCAAGAATAAAACTAACAATACCTGTCTTTTCAAGACGTAAAATAAAACAAGTATTATAGGAACATTGTGTGTTACATCCTTGAAGTACCATTGTTACATAACCATTGGTAAACACGTCAGCTTAACATCAGTTGTTGGTGGGTTTTTTTACTTGACAGTAACATGCATGAGCTGTTGTCACATCCATGCATGTTTCGCTGGTTTATTGGAAATACCATTCTT
>CM060350.1:13897423-13909923 GCA_030674155.1 Stramonita haemastoma | reverse complement strand
TCCACTTTAAAAGCTTGGCCTCATTTGATTTCTGCCATTTTTCTGTCAAAGTGTTCAATGTATACACAAAGGGATTCATGGCAGAGTTCAAAGGTAGTACAAAAATGGACAGGGCCACATTCACTTCTCCAGAAATTGATACATCAAGGAAAGCCAGAATCCCACAAAGACCAATAGGAAACCAGCACAGGAAATCCGTCACTGCAACAGTAACCAACCGGCGTGCTATAGTCAAGTCCTGTGACACTTTCGTAGAACTCACTTTCAAGACATTGCTTTGTATGGACCAGTAGATGAAGGCCTGGCCACAAGAAATGAGCAGAAAGAGGACAAAGTTGAAAATGATGAAAATGCTGAAAGAGTACAGTTTTCCTTTAAACTCTTGTCGTGTGACTGGTAATGGAATACATATACCTGTCTGGCTGTAAAACTGCCAGTGTGACGTCACATGAAACAAAGGCACCAAGACCAAACACCAGCCAACCAGCCACACTATCACACACACTACTGTTGCTGATGCCCTGCTAAACCGTAAAGTGCTGAAGGGAAAACGAAGGACAAGGAAACGATCCAGAGTGATAAGCCAGATGATCATGGCTGACACCTCAGTGGACAACAAAGACAGAACACCAGCTACTTTACAGGCCACACTGCTTTTCCATGTGTCATCATGATGAAGATATCTGCCACGAAAGCTTTCATCAGCGGCTCCAATGATGACAATGTAGATGCCCATGAGGAAGTCAGCTACAGTCAGGCTGGTAACAAAGACACCAAAGCCACTGGCAGAGGTCACATCACGTCCACACAAACGTGCCAACAGACAGAACATGTTGCCTGTTATAGACAAACAGCTTATCAGCCATAGGAAAACCCTGTACATTGTTGATGGAAATAAATCCTCACAGGATGAAATTTCGTCTTTGGGGGAATAGCAAGTCACTGTATCACTGATACTTTGTAGTATTTCACGACAACATAATTTGTAATTTTCAGTGGATATGACCTTCAACTTAAAGACATTATCAAAAATGTGTTTGGGAAATGTTTTGATAGGACTGTTATGCATGTACAGTTCTGTTAGCTGTGACAGGTCCCCAAATCCACCAGCAGTCAGTGTATGGGTGGAAGTAAAGGACAAATTTATGATCTGTAATTGAGAAAACTGTGACAAAACTTTAGTGTCAAACACTCTGATGGCTGTATATTATAAATCAATCTCTGTGAGTTGACTTTTCTCTGTACTTGGTGAGAGATCACCATATAGCAAGCTGATGGGATTGTTGGATAAAGACAGCTTCCGCAAATTTTCTAGATGAAGAAATGTGCTTATATTGACATGTTGTATTACATTGCTACTGAGATCCAGAGACTTCAGATTGGGAAGGTTGACTTTTGGTGCCAGAGTAATAGAACAGCTGGCCAGAACCAGATGGACCAGGTAAGAGTTATTGCTGACATCCAACAGCGTCATACCTGACCCTGTGGCATCCAGACTGCGAAGCTGTGGGAAGAGGGCAGCAAAAAATGGCTGAGAGCAGAGAAGTGAGTGACTTTGACATAGACACTGTGAAGGGCAAAGACTATCACACATCAGTTCATCATCCTTCATTGGACAGTGGCTCCAACCATCACACAGATGGTCACTGTGCACACAGATTTTTGAAGATCTGCATTTTAAAAACCCTGGACACAACATGTTGTCACATTCTTCTTCGTCCATGTGGTTTAAACAATCGTACATTTCATTGCATCGTGTGTACACAGGGAGACAGTCATTAAAGTCTCCTGGACAACGATAATGACTGTCAGGACAGGAATCAGTGGAATTCATTGGGGTGGACTCAAAATATCCTATATCAATAAAGTTGATCACCGCAGGGAATGGAAGCTGTGATCGACGATTTCTTACAATTCTGAAAGCTATGCACCTATTCTCATCTGATCCATCCTGACAATGGTGCACACTGTTACACACTGTGTCGTAGGATACACTTTCACCATTATCACAGAGAAATGTGTTTTTACAGACAGCATGCCTGCAGGAGGTCTCATCACTCTTATCTGGACAGTCAGCTATGAAGTCACAAACTAGAGAGTACGGCAGCTGAAAATCATTACTCTCACACATAAAGTTAACAACAGTAGAAGTGGGGTGACTTGTCAGAGCATGCATGCTTCCTGTGAGTGAGATGTTGTACCAGACATTGCACAATGATGTATGATTTCCACCACACATGATATGATGCAATGAGCTGCATAAGAATGTTGCGTGTGTTACATGACCCTCAGAGCATGTGCTCATAAAATCTGATTTTGTGACAGGAAACTCAGTGACTGGAAGTAACAGCTCCAACTGACCAGCATGGACTTTTGTTTTGTTCTTCCTAAATTCACATAGTGTCCCCACTGGGATTTCCAGTGTTTCTTCACAAAATGTTTGATGACTTCGCCATAATCCCACATAGAAACATTTTGGCTGGTTTCTGCTACGAAGCCAATCCGTTTAAAAAAAATGATGGAAAACAGTCCTGTCATGGTGAACTATTTCATTCCTGTATACATGAGGTATGGCTAAATCTCCCATTGATAAGCCTAAGTAGATTTTGGATATTCTTGATACAGCAATCTTTGACAGCTTACCTATAGTGCTCACCAAGTTTTCTACACACTTTGGTATTCCCACACTGCGCCCAGAGGAGGCACAGTATCTGCTAACTCTTTTATTGATGTTCCTTGTGCTGCTGCAACCTTCAGGTAAACTGCTGATGACTTGGTGACAACGGTTACACAAAGCTACCATTCCCTGGCACTTGGGACTGCTGAAGGGACAGTGTTCACTTTCATCCCGTTCATCTTCACATTCTGTCTTCAGAGTACAGTCTACATGGAGCTTAAAACTTGAATAAAAGTTGACAGAGTAGTTGAAGACTCCAGTAGGTAGTTTTTCTGGTGTTTTGAATGTCTTCAGAGTCATTATCCCAAAGCAGAACTCATTGTGTATTGTTTCCATGGCTGTAAATTTTGATCATATATTTAGAGCAAAGCATGTAATTCCGTACACTGATCATAAGATTGTTGTTATCAGGTATTGGCAAACTATTCCATAGAAAAATATCTTCAGAAAAAGGAAGCCCAAATTTAGGCTCAATATAGCCACTGAAAGGTGAAGTCATGACAAGGAACAGGTACCTTGAATGAAATTCTGATGTCAAGCTGCTTCTCTCTCTTTCAAAACAAGTACAAGAGATAAAATAACTACACAGTTGTCAGAACCCTTAAAGAAGTGTACAGTAACTCCCACCCATTTCCACACTAGCTAACTTACAAACACCACAGAGTACAGAAAAAAAAGCTCAGATTAAGCTCTCCAAACAAATTCATTCATAAAATCAATCAATCAAAACAAGAGTTCGATTTCAGATTCACACAACTGTTGGGTTTTTTTGCATTCTAATCCTCAACCCTCTTCCTCTTCCTCAGTTGTCTTTAAGACCAGCTAGGCTTAATGTATCCCCCGGTCTAATGAACTGACACTGCCCTGGACCCATAGTCACCAATTTTTATAAGAGTGCGCAGGTACAGGTCTTGCTATGAAGTCACAGACTGTTATGTACAAGTTTCAGGCACCTGAGGTCCTTAGTGCAGGTCAAAGGGGGAGAGACAACAGAGAGGGAAGGATGTGGAGCAAGGGGAAAGAATGTGGAGCAAGGGGAAAGGATGTGGAGCAAGGGGAAAGGATGTGGAGCTAGGGGAAAGGATGTGGAGCAAAGAAAAAGGATGTGGAGCAAAGAGAAAGGATGTAGAGCAAAGTAAAGGATGTGAAGCAAGGGGAAAGGATGTGACTTGACTTATGCCTGTGAATTCCCATGGGCCGCAATAACTCCTCCAACGGAAACGGTTCTGGGAGATCCTCTTCAGCTCGGCCCACATCATTCTGGCTGCCTTCGTTTCTGCTTCAATACTTCTGCACCAGGTCTGTTTTGGTCAACGTACTTTCCGCTTCCCTTGTGGATTTGGAGGCCTATATTTTTGGCTTCTCCTGCAACATGACAGCTTCTCTTGTGCATCTTGGTGCCTGTGGGAGAGAAGGCTGATGTCGTCTGCAAAGTCCAGGTATTCCAGCTGCCTTGTGAAAGTCCACTGTATGCCAGTTTCTCCTGCCTGCTGTGGCCTGTTGCATTATCCAGTCAACCACCAACAGGAAGATGGTTGGTGACAACAGACAGCCCTGACAAATGCCGGTCCGTATGGAGAAGGGTTCCGTCAATTTCCCGTCATGGATGACTTGCAAGTGGCATCCTCATAGAGCTGTTGGATGATGGTGACGAACTTTGGTGGGAAGCCATAGTGGTGCATCAGTCTCCAGATGGCATCTCTGTCGATGCAGTCAAATGCCTTCTGGAAGTCAACAAAGACTGAATACAAGGTGGTCTGCCACTCCAGGGACTGCTCGATGATGATGTGCATTGTGGCGATCTGATCTGTGCATGATCTGTCTTGTTGGAAGCCTGCCTGTTCATCCTTGAGTGTCTTGTCTATTGCCGTCTTCAGTCTTTTTAAGATTATTCTTGTCAGTACTTTCCCTGGGATGGACAGCAGCATAATTCCTCTCCAGTTGTTACAGGATGACAGGTCCTCTTTCTTTAGGCAATTTCACAAGGTAGGCTTTCTTCCAGTCTTCTGGCACACTCTCTTGCTCCAAGATCTTGTGTAGGAGTGGATGCATCATGTTAGTTGATGTCTGGATGTCTGCCTTCAGTGCTTCAGGGGGTATACCATCGGGACATGCTGCTTTACCTGACTTGAGAGACTTTATGGCTTTGATGATCTCATTTTTGGTGGGGAGGCTGATGTTGATGCCAATGATTTCAGTAGGTGGTGGGATATCTGGTGGGACAGATGGTGCTGGTCTGTTGAGTGTTTCTTTGAAGTGCTCTGCCCATCTTGCTCTCTGGTCCTCTTCACCTGGAATGGTATTGCCGTTCTTGTCTTTGATGGGGCAACTTGGTTTACTGTTTTTTCCAGAGAGGGTCCTCGTGATCTCATACAGTCTCTTCATCTTTCTTTTGCCTGCTCCAGTCTCTGCTTCCTGAGTCAGCTCCTTGATGAAGTTTCTCTTGTCCTTTCTTGCACTTCTTTTTACTGCACGGTTTTTGTCCCAGTAGTGTGCTTGCAATGTCTGCTTCTCTTCTTAATCTTGTGTTTTGTTGATCTGGTCTTTCAGCTGTTTTCTCTCGGTGATCAGTGCCCATGTTTCTGTTGTCAGTCATTCCTTGTGTTTTCTTGTATTCTTTCCCAGGACCGTTTGGCATGTTGTCTTCCAGGTCTCATGCAGACTGTGTCACTGCTCTTCGATCATTTCCTCTGGCATCTGGGAAAGCATGTTGATTTTTTTTCTTAATTCCAGCTTGGATTCCTCTGTTTTTGCTCAGCCTTTAAGGATTTGCACGTTGTATTTGTGCAACAGTCTACCTGCCCTGTCGGTGAAGGCTTTGAGCTTGGTCTTGAAGATGGCTACTACAAGATGATGATCTGCGACTGCATCTGCTCTGTGCTTCACCCTGACATCGTGCAGGCCACTTTCGCTCGATGGTGATGTGGTCAATCTGGTTTTCAGTCCTGCCATCTGGGGAAGTCCATGCGGTCTTGTGGACTTTCTTGTGGGGGAAGATGGTGCCTCCAATGACCAGGTCGTTGAAGGTGTAGAACTCTGCCAAGAGTTCACCATTTTTCATTCTGGTCTCCCATGCCATGTCTGCCCATGATCAGTTCAGTGTTGGAGTTGTTTGATCCCACTTTTGCATTCAGGTCTCCCATTAAGATCTTCAAGTTCCTCTTTGGTGTTTTGTCCACTATGGCTTGGAATTGCTCATAGAAGTTCTCTTTTTCTTCTAACTCAGCGGCATTTGTTGGAGCATAGCACTGGAGGATGGTAACTTTCCTGCTCTTTGAGTTGAATTGGGCAGTGAGGATCTGTGGTGACACTGGTTCCCAGGATAATAGTGCTCGTGTTGCCTCAGGTTTCATCAACAGTGCTTCTCCGTGTGCTGGCCTTCCTCCTGTCCAGAGTAGATGATGGTATCTCCACTCGCTAGTCTCAACCATCCGGTTCCATTCCATCTAGTCTCGCACAGGCCAAGGGTCTTCAGGTTGTACCTATGCATTTCTCTACATACCTGTGCTGTTTTTCCAGTTTCATATAGGGTTCTGATTTTCCAGGTCCCTATCCTGGTTGTTGACTTGGTTGTCAGAAGAGTTGTTGGTGCACTGGCTTCCCGAAGGCTTTCACCAGCTCGTGTCATAGACTCTACCAGAGAGGAGAGGACTCTTCCCCAACCATGTGTCATGTGTAAACATTCCTGAAATTGGAATGGGGCTCTCTTACTCCATGTGCTACCACGATCCCATATATGGTATTAGACGTGCCATTACCATTGTTGCATTGTTTTCATCACACTGTTTGAATGCATGGAAAGTCCAAGTGAGCTTAAAAGAGTACTAAGAAGCACTGGTGAGTGGTGTCTCTTTGTTCATGTGTGTGGGAGCGATCATTTGCATGACCACACTGGCATGACCACACTGGCAGTTCTGGATCAACCAAGACATCATCAGAAAGGTTAGCCCACAGCAAGTAATCTATTGGCATTTTTGTAAGTGCTCTGTCTATCTACAGCCAACATCCACAATGCTGACCCAGCTGAGAAACAGTAACAGTCAGCAAGAAGGCAGCAACAAGGCTCTGTCTGTCTACAGCCAACATCCACAATGCTGACCCAGCTGAGAAACAGTAACAGTCAGCAAGAAGGCAGCAACAAGGCTCTGTCTGTCTACAGCCAACATGGACAACGCTGACCCAGCTGAGAAACAGTAACAGTCAGCAAGAAGGCAGCAACAAGGCTCTGTCTGTCTACAGCCAACATCCACAACGCTGACCCAGCTGAGAAACAGTAACAGTCAGCAAGAAGGCAGCAACAACAAGGCTCTGTCTGTCTACAGCCAACATCGACAACGCTGACCCAGCTGAGAAACAGTAACAGTCAGCAAGAAGGCAGCAACAACAAGGCTCTGTCTGTCTACAGCCAACATCGACAACGCTGACCCAGCTGAGAAACAGTAACAGTCAGCAAGAAGGCAGCAACAACAAGGCTCTGTCTGTCTACAGCCAACATCGACAACGCTGACCCAGCTGAGAAACAGTAACAGTCAGCAAGAAGGCAGCAACAACAAGGCTCTGTCTGTCTACAGCCAACATCCACAACGCTGACCCAGCTGAGAAACAGTAACAGTCAGCAAGAAGGCAGCAACAAGGCTCTGTCTGTCTACAGCCAGCATCGTCAGCGCTGACCCAGCTGAGAAACAGTAACAGTCAGCAAGAAGGCAGCAACAAGGCTCTGTCTGTCTACAGCCAACATCCACAACGCTGACCCAGCTGAGAAACAGTAACAGTCAGCAAGAAGGCAGCAACAAGGCTCTGTCTGTCTACAGCCAACATCCACAACGCTGAGAAACGCTGGGTAGCTGAGAAACAGTCTACATTGGAAAAACAGTCTACATTGGAAAAATAATGTAACCACGGGCAACGACAGAAAACTTCTCTCCATCTCGGGTGTCAGCAGAATAGTGTGTGTGTGTGTGTGTGTGTGTGTGTGTGTGTGTGTGTGTGTGTGTGTGTGTGTGTGTGTCTGTGTGTGTGTGTGTGTGTGTGCATGTGTGCGTGCGTGCTTGTGTATTTGTGTTGTTATTGTCTTCAATTTAATGTCTATTCACACTCAGTATTGTGTATTTGTGTGTGTACGTGTGTGTGTGTGTGTGTACGTGTGAGTGTGTGTGTATCTGTGTGTGTGTGCGTGCGCGCGTGTGCATGCGCGTACGTGGGTGCGTCTGTGTGTGTGTGTGTGTGTGTGTGTGTGTGTGTGTGTGTGTCCGTGCGTGCATATGTGTGTGTTTGTGTGTGCGCGCGCGTTCGTGGGTGCCTCCGTGCGTGTGTGCGTACATGTGTGTGTCTGTTCATACGTGTGAGTGTGTGTGTGCGTGCGTGAATATAGTGTGTGTGTGCGTGAGTGTGAGAGCGTGCGCGCATGTGCATGCTCATGTGCGTGTGTGTTTGTGTGAATGCCCTCTCTCCCTTCCTCCCTCAGTCAGTCAGGTCTGTTGTCATCCCTGTAGCCAGTAGTTAAAGGGAAATAACTCATGTCTTCTTTCTTTTTTACTTTAATTCTAGGACTACATCCCTTACTAGAACTGCTCATGTTCTAGGAAAGAATCCGAAGTCCTCTCTTCGATTGACTGGTTGATTGATTGAATGGTTGGTTGGCTGGTTGGTTGGTTGGTTGGTTGACTGGTTGATCATCCTTGTGGTCAGAGCACTCGATTTCCCCCAGCCAATGTTAAGCAGCGTGGAGCGTTGTTACCAAATGGATGGGTGACCATTTGTGTGCCTTGGCTTCAGTACAGCCCCCCCCCCCCCCCCCCCCCCAGTTCACCCAGCTGTAAATGGGAACCTGCGCTCTTTAGGGTCAGGGAAGGTAAAACAGCGAGGGAGAGGAGATAGGCGCCGCCCTCAACATGCTGGCCCCTAGAGAAGCTGAGGTCTCTGATGCCTCGCTCCCCTACGACCACACAGGCTACGGGACACCTTTACCTTTTTAATCTGTGTACCCAAGTGTTACAGAAAAGCATGGACATATTTTTTCTTCATCCAGCACTTTCCCTGTGTAGGGTCTATTGCTTAATGATCACAACAATAATTTCAAGAAAGAGAGAGAAGGGGGATATTTTGTTTTAATTTTAATTTTTTATTTTATTCTTTTATATCGAGGATAATGGAATAAGCACTTGTGTGCTTTTTTTTTTACATCCAGTCCCCATGTGTATGCAGTTTTGTAAATCTCGTCATCTGTTTCCACCAGCACATGATGGCCTACTCGTACGAAAAGCGGAACAGGAATTAACATGTGTACAAGATGTTTTGCGTGTGTCCGCAAACGGGGCCTCGGTTTATAGTCTCATCCGAAGGACTTTTGGGGAGTGGAGTCGGCACTGATGTTAACTCCAGGAGAAAAATTTCCTCGACCGGACTCAAATCCGGGTCGTCAAATTGCCAGCGCAATGTTCTGACCACTAGGCTTTTCCCGGATATTATCAGTAAAAAGATCAACTATGATTAAATTGTCAATCTGAATCTGGCATCAACAAAACCAAGTCAATGAAGAAAAATACTGATACCAATAGCAATCCAAAACAAAAGTGTGTGTGTGTGTGTGTGTGTGTGTGTGTGTGTGTGTGTGTGTGTGTGTGTGTGTGTGTGTGTGTGTGTGTGTGTGTGCGTGCGTGCGTACGTGCGTGCGTGTGTGTCTATCTGTCTGTCTGTCTGTCTGTCTGTCTGTGTGGGGGAGGAGGCGGTATTTTTTTCCCGTCTTTTTCGAGGATAGTGGAATTAGCACTGATGTGCTTTTTAAAAATCCAATTGCTGTGTGTGTATGTGGTGTTACTACTGTTGTTTGTTGTTGTTGTTGTTGTTGTTGTTCCTCGCTGTAGTACTGATTTTGTTGTTGTTGTTGTTGCTTAGCTGTTTTCGTCTCTTCATAATTATCATCAGACTTTTCCACAAGAAACACAGTATTTTATTTGTGAGATTTTGTTCATAATAATGTTGTCCCTTGTGGTAAATATATATATAGTGTTAGACTGAATGGTGTCATGATCATCGTCAACAGAAAACAACAAGAACAGCAACAACAACAGCAACTGCAACAACAACAGCAGCAACAACAGCAGCAACAACAGAAACAACAGCAGCAGCAACAACAGCAGCAACAGCAGCAGCAACTGAAACAACAGTAGCAACAACAGCAACGACAACAACAGCAGCAACTGCAACAACAACAACAGCAACAACAACAGCAACAGCAAAAGAGCACCAACAACACCAGCAAAAACAACAGCAATAGTTATAGCAACAACAGAAACAACAACAACAACAACAACAACAACAACAACAGCAACAGCAACAGCAACAAGAGCACCAACAACACCAGCAAAAACAACAGCAATAGCTATAGCAACAACAGTAACAACAACAGCAACTGCAACAACAGCAGCAACAACAGAAGCAACAGCAGCAACAACAGAAACAACAGCAGCAACAACAACAACAACAACAGCAACAGCAACAAGACCAACAACAACCTCAGCAAAAACAACAGCAATAGCTAAAGCAACAACAGTAACAACAACAGCATCCAGCAACAGTAACAACAACAGCAGCAACAACAGAAACAACATCAACAACAGTAACAACAACAACATCAATGGAGAACAGGCCTTCACTGTAGTTCACAAGTAAAGGATCACCCCCCCCCAACCCCCCCCCCCCCCCCCCCCCCCCCCCCCCCCCCCCCCGCAGAAAACCGTTCGTAGGTTGTCTCCCCTCTGTTGTCAGGTTTTTCTTCATACCCTAGGCCCCTAATATAAAAATAATTACTTTGGTAGGAAGGACGGTGGCAGGATGGTTAAGACGTTCGCCTGCCAATATGTAAATCGTGAGTTTCTGGGTTCGTACCCAGCCTCGCCCTTTCTTCCCAGTTTGACGAAAAAATCGAACTGAATGTCAAAGTCATTCGGATGAGACTCGAAACCGAGGCCCCGTGTGCGAATGCACGCAGAACATCTTGCGCACACGTTAAAACCCTCTTCCACCTTTCGGAAGAGTAGGCCATCGTGTGTCGGTAGGAGCGGATGACAAAATTATAACAAACCAGCATGCACACAGGTGTCGTGTTTAGACACCATCCCTGAGGAAAAATCGGGAGTTGGAGTCCCAGAGCGGCTCGGGGCTGTAGGTATATGGCAACGTTCTGGTGGCTCCTGCGACGGTACTGGAACCATTCGTATCGGCCAATGCCCTTCCAATGGATCATTCCAGTGCCGTGGAGAGGGGGGTCTGCTGCATGGGTAACAGCTTGCCCTCCATACATACTTGCCCAGGCTTTGCGCTCTAAAGACTAGAGCGCAACTCCATAGTCTACCGAGACTGATGAGTGCCTACTACTACTACTTTGGTAACAGAAGTGTGTGCGCGCGCGCGCGTGTGTGTGTGTGTGTGTGTGTGTGTGTGTGTGTGTGTGTGTGTGTGCGCGCGCGCGCGAGTGCAAGAGCGTGTGTGCGTGCATGTATGTGTGTGTTATTTATTATTTATTATTATTTATTTATTTATTCTTTTATATCGAGGATAGTGGCATAAGCACTCATGTGCTTTTTTACATCCAGTCTCCGTATGTATGCAATTTTGTAAATCTTATCATCTGTTCACAACACACACACACACACACACACACACACACACACACACACACACACACACACACACACACACACACACACACACACACACACAGATCGGTAGTGGTCTAGAGATTACTCGCCTGCCTAGTGGTCAGAACATTGCGCTTGCAATTTGACGACCCGGGTTCGATTCCCGGTAGAGGGGATTTTTCCTCTGAAGTTAACATCAGTGCTGATTCCACTCTCCCCACAAGTCCTTCGAGTGAGACTTTAAACCAACGCCTAGTGTGCGAACGCGCGCAGAACATCTTGTGCACATGTTAAATCCTGTTCCGCTTTTCGTAAGAGAAGGCCATTGTGTGCCAGTGAGATCAGATGACAAGATTCACAAAATGCATACTCACGGGGACTAAATGTAGAAAAGCACATGAGTGCTTATTCAATTACCCTCGATATCAAAGTACAAATAAATATGTAAATAATAAATGAAATAAGAAAGAGAAAAGTCGGGGGTCAAAGTGTACGGTGGTTCTAATCCCGTTTGGGCCCCAGACTTCCCCCCATCCATTAGACCATGAGTGGTGGTCTGGGTGCTAGTCTTTCAGATGAGATCGTAAGCCGAGGTCTCTTGTGTTAGGCATCAATACTTAGGGCAGCAAAAGAACCCACGCAACAAGAGCGTTGTTCCGGCAAAATTTTGTAGAAAAATAAGCCACTCTTATGGGTAATCAAATACAGTAGCAGACAGGAAAAAGAAAAAAAAAGGTGGCGCTGCACTTGTGGCGACACGTTCTCCCCGGGAAGAGCAGCCCGAATTTCGTGCAGAGAAATCTGCTGTGACGTAAAGTGGTAAAAAAAAAAAAAAAGAATTCTCACACACACACACACACACACACACACACACACACACACACACACACACACACACACACACACACACACACTACACACACACCCTACACACACACCCTACACACACACACACACACACACACACACACACACACACACACACACACACCACACACACACATTGATCCCATCTTTTCAGGTTAGCATTCTAAAATTAGGTACACAAAACTGTCTGGGTCGAAGACATTGATTGCTCTTTCTGCTGAAACTTTATAGCTTTTCAAGGCATATCCACTCTCACAGTTTATCTGCCACGAATGAATGTTCCATGAAATGGTGTGCATATCTCAGTAATCGAGGAT
>CM060350.1:13882423-13887423 GCA_030674155.1 Stramonita haemastoma | reverse complement strand
GAGAGAGAGAGAGGAGAGAGAGAGAGAGAGAGAGAGAGAGAGAGAGAGAGAGAGAGAGAGAGAGAGAGAGAGAGAGAGAGATGGGAGTTTATGTGTGTTTATGGTATGATTGTAGGTGTGTCTATTGTATATGGTTTGACCCTTTTTTTTTTCCTGCATGCAACTGTATTTGTTTCCCTATCAGAGTGGCTTTTTTCTACAGAATTTGTATTATATATCGTTGCCTGCCAATAATTATGTAAACCGTGAATTTCTGGGTTCGTACCCAGCCTCGCCCTTTCTTCCCAGTTTGACGAAAAAATCGAACTGAATGTCAAAGTCATTCGGATGAGACTACGAACCAAGGCCCCGTGTGTGCGAACGCACGCAGAACAATATATTATTGTGCACACGTTAAAACCCCGTTCCGCCTTTCGGAAGAGCAGGTCATCGTGTGCCGGTAGGAGCGGATGACAAAATTAGTTTAAAAAACAAAACCAAAAAAACCCAGCATGCACACAGGTGTCGTGTTTAGACTCAATCCCTGAGGAAAACTCGGGGAGTTGGAGTCCCAGGGCGGCTCGGGGCTGTATCTATATATGGCAACGTTCTGGTGGCTCCTGCGACGGTACTGGAACCATTCGTATCGGTCATCGCCTTTCCAATGGATCATTCCAGTGGCGTGGAGAGGGGGGGAGGGGCGTCTGCTGCATGGGTAACAGCTTGCCCTCCATACTTACCCAGGTTTTGCGCTCTAAAGACTAAAGCGCAACTCCATAGTCATCCGACTGATGGGTGCTTACTACTACTATTGCGAAGTAGTGAACAGATATTAAATAAAACAACACACACGCACACACACACGCGCACACACGTACACACACGCACACACACACGCACACACTCACACACACACTGTCAAAAATTCACCATGCAGCAATTTTGTCGCAGGAGAGGTTGGCATTAAATCGGATGCTGATTTCCCCAAAAGGGCAAAGGACATTTTTTCATTGATCACAATTAGATCTAGGTCTCTATTCGACAGAATTACTAGACAATGCAGGAGTCATCCCTGAGAATGTTGATGTTGAGCAAAAAATCACGCCTTGTCCAAAGAGGGAGCAAAACAAAGCACACTTTGACATTGAGCACCTACACCAAAAAAGAAAGACGATAATCCACACATTGTAATCAGTTCGGTCAGATCGCATATTGAAAACACATACCCAAATCATCTAAAAATATATACAGATGGATCACTTCTCTGGAGTCAACAAGCCGGTGCAGCCTTTGTCATCCCAGAATTTAAAATTGAAAAATCATACTACCTTGGAAAAAATCGATGATCTGTTTATAAGAATGTACCGCGGAACTTTCCGCAATCTTGTGGCTCTGAACGAACTATATTAATGAATTACCGTTTCCTGTCTTCCAGTTTTAATCTGTTGATTCAAAATCCAGCATTACATTCACTTAGATCGGTTTCAATACAAACGCATTCTAATATTGTGACCGAAATTAATCATTTAATACATTGTCTGACATTAAGAGGGACATATATGAGTTTCTGTTGGGTTCCCTCTCATCTTGGCTTTTCTTGTAATGAGTGGGCTGATCGAACAGCCAAAAGGGGTGCAAAACATGAGGAAGGATCGAGAGAATTAGTTTATCCACTATCAATATCGGAGGCTTACCATTTATTGGAGAAAGAATCCCGAAATCGAATGAAGTTATCAAATAGAGAATTTGGTAACATTTCTAAAAGAGCATGTTGTAATGACATATAACTTAAAAAATATGGTTTAAATTTTTCACCATTACAGCATGTCAAAGCTTAGGCGAATTATCTCGCTTCTTTACAGATTAAAGCTAATTGCATTTAAAACAAAATTTGTAAAAGGAGTTATGTGCTGTTGTGGTGAAAATATTTCAAGTTTTCATTTGATTTTTTAATGTAAAATGTTAAAAACCTGTTTGCCAGACATTCCAGATTGTTCCTTTAAAAATGTTTTCAGTGACTTCTTATTAGTATTCGGAATTTGTGAATTTTTGCCTCAAAGTCCAGTTGCTCGTTACTTTAGGTTTCACATCAGCAGTTTTCCTGTTCCAGTTTTCATTTCGTTTTATCTACATGTGTGCATGTTTGCGTGCGTGCGTACGTGCGTGCACGCGCATGTGCGTGTGTCTGTTGTGTGTGAGTGTGTGTGTGTGTGTGTGTGTGTGTGTGTGTGTGTGTGTGTGTGTGTGGTGTGTGTGTGTGTGTGTGTGTGTGTGTGTGTGTGTGTGTTATGACAGGCAAAACGTTAATCATCATAGTGTAGATAAAACGAGGGTCCTTGCACTTTTTTTTTCTTTTTTTTTTTTTTGGGGGGGGAGGGGGCGGGGTGGTGAAAACAGTTACTATGACATTGTATTCCTTATAGTCCTCCTCGTGGAACTTTGATAGGGCACCTGCTGTTGCTGTCTGTCGTGTGGGCGTGCGGCGGTCATTTATTTATGTATTTATGTATTTATTTATTTATTTATTTATTTATTCATTTATTTATTTATTTATCATTCTTTTATATTGAGGATAATGGAATAAGCACGCTTGTGCTTTTATACATCCAGTCCCCGTGTGTATGCAGTTTTGTAAATGTCATTTGTTCCCACCGGCACACGATGGCCTACTCTTACGAAAAGTGGAACAGGATTTAAGTGTGCGCAAGATGTTCTGCGTGCATTTGCACACGGGGCCTCGGTTTAAAGTCTCATCCGAAGGACTTTTGGGGAGAGTGGAGTCAGCACTGATGTTAACTCCAGGAGAAAAATCTCCTCCACCGGACTCGAACCCGGGTCGTCAAATTGCGAGCGCAATGTTCTGACCACTAGGCTATCCGTCCCCCGTTTGCACTGCATGCCCTTAAGCGCCTGACGTGTTGGGCCAAGCCCATCCGACTTCTGCATGAAACCTTAGAATAATGATGATACTGATGATTGATAGGATCCTTGTGTGACTACTTCGTGTATTTATTGGTTTATTCATTATTTAGGTGGTTTTTTTAATTCTTTTATTTCAAGGATAAAGGAAGAAGCTGTCATGTGGGTTTGTTTTTGTTTTTTTACATCCAGTCCCCGGTGTATACAACTTTGCAAATTTTGTCATCCGTTCTCACCGGCACACAATGGCCTACTCTTCCGAAAAGTGGAACAGGTTTTAACGTGTGGGGGCAAGGTCTTCTTGCGTTCTTCCCTTATGTCATGTTGTTTCTATTCCGTCTGGTTGCTGTAAATGAATATTAACAGAACTTGACATGTAGATGGAATTTGTATATATGGTAGGCTTTTAAGATTTTTAAAAAAAAATTATTATTTTTTTTTAATGCGACAGGCGCAGGCAGGAGAACTGGCATACAGTGGACCTTCACGAAGCAGCTGGAAGACCTGGACTTTGCAGACGACATCAGCCTTCTCTCCCACAGGCACCAAGACGCACAAGAGAAGCTATGTCATGTTGCGGAAGAAGCCGAAAAGATAGGCCTCCATAGAGGTCATGAAGGTGAGCAACAAGAAACGAGACCCAGTGCGACTACACCAAGAAAACATCAAGGAAGTCGACAAGTTTACCTACCTGGGCAGTGTCATCAGTGAAGATGGGGGGACAGACAAAGATGTCAAGTACCGAATCAATTAAGCCTGTCACGCCTTCAACATCCTTCGCCCAATCTGGAGATCCACAGCCCTCTCACTCACACAGGATCAGGATATTCAACACCAACACCAACGTCAAGTCAGTCCTACATTACGGCTTAGAAACCTGGCGAGTAACAAAGACCAACACCCACAAACTCCAGACATTCACCAACAGATGTCTCAGGAACATCCTCAGTATCAGGTGGCCAGAAGTTGTCTCAAACGAACAGCTGTGGGACAGGACCAGACACGTTCCAATGGAGTCTGAGATCAAGAAAAGGTTATGGGGATATGCTCGAAAGCCTGCTTCAAATGTCCCCAGGCAGTCCCTTGACTGGAACCCACAAGGGAAGCAGGAAAGTAGGTCGACCAAAACAGACCTGATGCAGAAGCATCGAAGCAGAGAGGAAGGCAGCCGGAATGACGTGGGCCGAGCTGAAGAGGATCTCCCAGAGCTAGTCTGTTGGAGGGCCATAGGCAAAAGTCAGGTAAGTCATTTTATATTGTTGTTGCTGTTCTTGAAACTCAAGCATTTCCCTGAGGGCTGTGTAATTCTTGAAATTGTGTGTTTGTGTGTTTGTGTGTGTGTGTGTGTCAAAGTCAAAGTCAAAGTCAAACTTGTATTTCCAGATGGTACATTGAGTAAGCAGTCCAATTGCTTTTTTTCATCAAGCCATCCATCTAAAAATAAAAATAAAAAATAAAATAAAAAAAGGAGAAAAAAAGAGAGAATAATCATATTTGAACAAGGAAAAACTTAAAGAAGATATGTGGTACAAATGAAAAGATTAAAAATGAACTTGAAAAATATTCACACCAAAAGAAGAAACTACACACTCACACACACACACTCACACACACACACACACACACACACACACACACACACACACACACACACACACACACACACACACACACACACACACACACACACACACACACACACACACACACACACACACACACACACACACACACACACATATATATATATATTATATATTATATATATATCACACACAAGGAAAATAATGCATGGTTCCTTAAAAATCGTTTTACACACACACATACAAACCTATATCAATTCCCTCCTCCAAAACAAGTACGGTGCATACAAAGAAAAACAATACATTACAAAGCAATGGATTCGAAGCAGAAAGGAAAGACAATCACATTAATTGCCTTCCTTTTCCTCAGTCCTTCACTCCCAAACACTTGTGTTTATAGATTTACACAAAACATGTCAGCGTTCTAACAAATAAGTGCATTCAAGTACATAAAAAAAATCGCAACTAACTTGAGCACCAGCTCATCAATTGTATAATTAAAAATCAATCAATTTTTTT
>CM060350.1:13874923-13877423 GCA_030674155.1 Stramonita haemastoma | reverse complement strand
GTTGTCGTGGAAAGCAGATGTGGTGAATGGAATATAGGACACAATACACTTACGGCCTTACAGTGTAACGCAATGCAATACTATAGGTGGATTGCTATGCAATACTATACGGTGGTTTGCAATACAAAGCTATTTGGCGGATTGCAATGCAATACTATAAGATGGATTGCAATGCAATACAATAAGATGGATTGCAATGCAAAACTAATCGGTGGATTGCAATGCAACGAGATACTATGGATTGCAACGCAAAACTTCGGTGGCTTGCAATGCAATACTATTCGGTGGATTGCAATGCAATACTATACGATGGATTGCAATGCAATACTATACGGTGGGTAGCAATGCAATACTTTACGGTGGATTGCAATGCAAAACTATTCTGTGGATTGCAATGCAAAACGATTCGGTGGCTCGCAATGCAATACTTTATGGTGGTTTGCAATGCAAAACCATTCAGTGGATTGCAATGCAATACCATGTGATGGATTGTAATGCAAAACTATTCGGTGGATTGCAATGCAAAACTATGTGGTGGATTGCCATGCAATACTATACGGTGGATTACAATGCAAAACTATTCAGTGGATTGTAATGCAATGAATACTACGCGATGGATTGCAATGTAAAACTATTCGGTGGATTGCAATCCAATACGATACGATGGATTGCAATGCAAAACTATACGATGGATTGCAATGCAATACTATTCGGTGGATTGCAATGCAAAACTATTCGGCGGACTACAATGTACTACTTTACGGTGGATTGCAATGCAAAACTATTCGGTGGACTGCAATGCAATACGATACGACGGATTGCAACGCAAAACTATTCGGTGGATTGCAATGCACTACTATACGGTGGGTTGCAATGAAAAAATATACGGTGGTTTGCAATACAAAGCTATTCGGCGGATTGCAATGCAATACCATATGATGGATTGCAATGCAAAATTATTCGGTGTGTTGCAATGCAATAAGATACTATGGATTGCAACGCAAAACTTCGGTGGATTACAATACAATAATACACGATGGATTGCAATGCAATACTAAACGATGGATTGCAATGCAAAACTATACGGTGGATTGCAATGCAATACTAAACGGTGGATTGCAATGCAATACTGTACGGTGGGTCGCAATGGAAAACTATTTGGTGGATTGCAATACCAAACTCTTCGGTGGATTGCAATGCAAAATTATTCGGTGGATTGCAATGCCATACCATACGAAGGATTGCAATGCAAAACTATTCAGTGGATTGCAATGCAATGAATACTACGCGATGGATTGCAATGCAAAACTATTCGGTGGATTGCAATCCAATACGATACGATGGATTGCAATGAAAAACTATACGGTGGATTGCATTGCAATACTATACGGTGGATTGCAATGCAATACTATACGGTGGATTGCAGTGCAGTTAATTCCTCCAAAGGGATGCCTGGGGCCTGTCAATCAATATACATAGAATCCCCGTCTTCTGGAAATTCTGTGCTAGGAATTCCCCCTTTCTTTCTACCCCTCTGTTTCCGCCTTGTTCCTTCCTGTTCACCCTGTCACCTCCTTCTTGTCGACTTTCTGCCTTCTCTCTCCATTCTTATAACCTTTTTTTGCACAGAAAAGACTAAGAAGATAATCCTCTCCCAAGCCGATTTCGAATTCCGATGCGCTGGGCCTGGTTCGAATCCCGTTCCGACCCAAACCTTTTCCCCCATCCATGAGATCATGAGTGGTGGTATAGGTGCTAGTCTTTCGGATGAGACGATAAACCGAGGTCCCGTGTGTTATGCATCATTATTTAGCGCACGTAACAGAACCCACGGCAACAAGAGGGTTGGTTGTCCCTGGCAAAATTCTGTAGAAAAAACCCACTCTGAGCTAGGGAAAAAAACACAGTTGCAAACAGGAAAAAGAAAAAAAAAATGGGTAGGCGCTGCACGTGTGGCAACGTGCTCTCCCCGGGGAGAGCAGCCCGAATTTCAAGCAGAGAAATCTGCTGTGACATAAAGTTGTATAAAATAAAATTAAAACGATACGATACGATACGATACGATACGATACGGTACGGTACGGTACGGTACGGTACGGTACGGTACGGTACGGTACGATACTATTCTATACTATACTATACTATACTATACTATACTATACTATACTATACTATACTATACTATACTATACTATACTATACAATGCGATGCGATACGATACGATACAATGCGATACGATACGATACGATACGATACGATACGATACGATACGATACGATAAGATGCAATGCAATGCGATACGATACGATGCAATCCGTACCATACGATACGATGCGATACGATACGATACGATACGATGTGATACTATACGATGCGATATGATGCGATACGATACGATGCGATACTATACGATACGATACGATACGATACGATACGATCCGTACCATACGATACGATACGATACCTTACAAAGAATTATTCAAATCTTTTATTTTGAGG
>CM060350.1:13807614-13874823 GCA_030674155.1 Stramonita haemastoma | reverse complement strand
TATGAACATTTCGGTTTCGGGTGGGGGGGGGGGTATTTTTTTGTAGGTAAATGCGCTACCTTAGAATGCAATCACGGCATACAGAAAAAACAGGTAAGATAGCACAAGAATAAAAACAAATACTTTAGAACAAAATGAAAAAAAAGATAATGGGTATGTCTTTGTTACAGTTAATCTATGAAAAAAAAATCCTGGTAAATTATAAAACAGCGAAAATAGTTACCTGTCTTCGACATTTCCAGTTTCCATCTCCTTGTGCTCCCATGTTATGTGGCCTCCTTTCCTTTCGCTACTGCCTTCATCATTAAGATTCTGTAGACTAAGGAGGAGGGGGGGGGGGGGTGCTTGAGTATGAAGATTCTGTAGACTGTCGAGGGGGATGCTTAGTATGAAGATTCTGTAGACTCTAAGGAGGGGGGGAGGGGGTGCTTGAGTATGAAGATTCTGTAGACTGTCGAAGGGGGTGCTTCGCATGAAGATTCTGTAGAATGTCGAGGGGGGTGCATGAGTATGAAGTTTCTGTAGACTGTCGAGGGGGGTGCATGAGTATGAAGATTCTGTAGACTGTCGGAGGGGGGTGGGGTGCTTAGTATGAAGATTCTGTAGACTGTCGGGGGGGGGGGGGGGTGCTGAGTATGAAGATTCTGTAGACTGTCGAGGGGGTTGCATGAGTATGAAGATTCTGTAGACTGTCCAGAGGGGTGCTTAGTATGAAGATTCTGTAGACTGTCGAGGGGGGAAGGGGGTGCTTGAGTATGAAGTCTGAAGATGAGGGAGGAGGGATGGGGAAAGGGGTGGGTTTAGGTCACCTTGGGAATGTCGAACCTTCCCATGATGGGGCTGAGAGCAGCTTCTGCAGGAAGGCTGTTGCACTCTGTGGGCCTGGGGAAGAAGGATGTCTGTCTGTAGAGTGCCTGCCCAGCAGCAGTGTGGGAGGTGGGGAAGAAGGCTGTCTGTAGAGTGCCTGCCCTGCAGCAGTGTTGGAGGTGGCAAGCTGTCTGTAGAGTGCCTGCCCTGCAGCAGTGTTGGAGGTGGCAAGCTGTCTGTAGAGTGCCTGCCCTGCAGCAGTGTGGGAGGTGGCAAGCTGTCTGTGAGTGCCTGCCCTGCAGCAGTGTGGGAGGTGGAAAGCTGTCTGTCTGTAGAGTGCCTGCCTGCAGCAGTGTGGGAGGTGGCAAGGATGTCTGTCTGTAGAGTGCCTGCCCTGCAGCAGTGTGGGAGGTGGCAAGCTGCAGACTGTGAACATCGGGTTCCTTGTGGTTCTTGGTGGTGGTGGTGGTTGCAGATGTTTATCAGGCTTCTGTTGTATTCAGACTGGTGATGGTTGGGGGGGGGGGGGGGGTGCGGATATGTCAGGCTTCTGTTGTATTCAGACTGGTTTCTTGGTGGTTGTGTGTGTGGGGGTGGGGGGTGGGGCAGAGGTTTATCAGACTTCTGTTATGGTGCTTGTAGAAGAGTCGAGTTGAACACAAGGATGGCTATGTTTCTGTGTCTGCCTCCTGAAAGAAACAAATGCCACTGCGTTAGATTGATAAAAAAAATGACCTGGGTGAAGTTTTAACATATTTCTATCAAAGTTACATGGGGTGTACATCACATTATGCAGACAGATTCCACCGATGTGTTCATTTCAGTGCTTTTATTTTTGTATCCTAAGTTCTGCCGACCAACGATGTAGCCGATACCCTGTTCAATGCACACAGGACATCTAGCTCACACTTTTTTCGGGAGGGGGGGGGGGGTAGGGGGGGAGTCTAGTAGACAGTTTGTAATCTGTGCATGTTCAAGCCACTACCTAGACACCTTTTTGAGGTTCTATTTATTCACCCTAAAGTTAACTCAGTTCCGGATGACAATACAAAGCATGCACACTGGTGTGGAAATCATCTGAAGGCAAAAAGATTCAAAGGTTCAAATTCACTCCTCCTCTTTACAAGACCGTTTCCATTGAAAACATGTAGTAACCACAATGGAAAACAATATATATGATAAACAAGAACAGCAATAATTACCTGTAGGTGCAGTTCAAAATGGCCGGGCAGCGACACTGGTGAACGTCTTGCCCTGTCCCTTGCACTGCTCAAGTTGTCTGTGTCAGCGTCAGGTGATGAGTGCAGATGAAGTGGATGTGCCAGCGAACACAGGGGGTCCCCTTCTGCCAGTCGGTGAGCAGAGTTCGCCACGTGACGTTGCGAGACGCGAGTGCAGTGCCCTCTATCGTTGTCTGTCTGCATATTTCTGTCCCTTGTCTTGGAAAAAAGAAGCATTATTCTCTCTCTCTCTCTCTCTCTCTCTCTCTCTCTCTCTCTCTCTCTCTCTCTCTCTCTCTCTCTCTCTCTCTCTCTCTCTCTCTCTCTCTCTCTCTCTCTCTCTCTCTCTCTGAATGTACCACCTATTGTCTTATCATGTTTACCATCCATATTGAGAAATGTTTTATACATATTTTGTACTCTCTATTTTAATAATCACTTGTGTTGAATGTTACTGATTTTGTGTTAACTTTCTAATTCATTATCCTTTTAAGTAAGCTGAATAACTATGTCCGTCAGGATTACGAATGGTTATGAGCGTGATTTTTATGACCATAATCATAAGATTAATGAAGGTATTATAATATATTTGTCCCAAAATATGTGCCTTACAGCAGACAGATTCCTCTCGTATTCCGGTACATAATTTATTTAATGGGTGCCATTACTCTTTTTTTTTGCTGCCTCGTCCTCTGTGATGTCCCCTACTGCTATTCCCACGCCACTCATTTCAATCTCCCCGCCACAGCCATACCCTGATTTGTTGTGTCTCATCCCCGGGATCGGCAGTCCACAGGAGCACACCGATATTAGGCCGCCATGGGGCCACCAGCCAGAGGGGCCCTGCACTGCTGCTGGGTCACTTTGGTGTTCAGTGGTGCCTGTTCTGATCTAGTATACGCAGGACACCACCTACTAATCCCCTTACTAACGACAGTATTAGCTCAGTAGCGGAGCCAGACTAAGGGGGTGGCACTATTGTGGCAACGATCTCCGGGAGAGAGCAGGCCGAATTTCACGTATTGAAATTTACCGTGAAAATAAAGTGGTATATAAATACAAAAAAGCACTACCACCACGAAGAAGAAGACGACAAAGAAGAAGATAATTAATAAAAATAATAATAATAATAATAATAATAATAATAATAATAATAATAATAATAATAATAATAATATAATAATAATAATAATAATGAAGGAAGGTGGCAGGATGGTTAAGACATTCGTCTGCCAATATGTAAACCATGAGTTTCTGGGTTCGTACCCAGCCTCGCCCTTTCTTCCCAGTCTGACGAAAAAATCGAACTGAATGTCAAAGTCATTCGGATGAGACTATAAACCGAGGCCCCGTGTGCGAACGCACGCAGAACATCTTGCGCACATGTTAAAACCCCGTTCCGCCTTTCGAGAGAGCAGGCCATTCGTGTGCCGGTAGGAGCGGATGACAAAATTATTAAAACCCCGCATGCACACAGGTGTGTTTAGACACCATACCTGAGGAAAAATCGGGGAGTTGGAGTCCCAGGGCGGCTCGGTGCTGTATATGGCAACGTTCTGGTGGATCCTGCGACGGTACTGGAACCATTCGTATCGGTCATTGCCTTTCCAATGGATCATTCCAGTGGCGTGGAGAGAGGGGGGGGGGGGTGTCTGCTGCATGGGTAACAACTTGCCCTCCATACTTACTTACCCAGGCTTTGCGTTCTAAACACTAGAGTGCAACTCCATAGTCTTCTGAGACTGATGGGTGCCTACTTATTCTATTTATTATTATTATTATTTTATTATTATTATTTATTATTATTATATTATTATTATTATATTATTATTTTATTTATTGTTATTATTATTTATTATTATATTATTATTATTATTATTATTATTATTATTATTATTATTATTATTATTATTATTATTATTATTATTATTATTATTATATTATTATTATTATTATTATATTTTGTCACGTTAGCGCAAGTGTGTTTTATTTCTAAAAGAATCGCTGCAATTCATTGCATTTATTCACATACATTCCTTTAGTGTAAAAATATAAATATTGCATGCCAAGCTTTTTAAATTCTACTTCATTATTGTGACTGTAATCATCTTTACCAACTGTGCCCCCCCCCCCCCCCCCCCCCAGGTACAGACACATTCTTTACAAAAAAATATCTCTCAATCTCAGATCAAGCAGAACATTTGTTTGAGATAGTAATAAAGTCCCAGTGGAATTATCCGAATTAGAGACTGTGCTCGCAAGTCATCCCATTTTGGCACTGTGGGCCACCCTAAAAATGTTTACTACAATTCTTGAAGCATCTGTACCAGGCCCACGCAAGCACAAGAGAGATGCACAAGCCTGAACATGTAGACAAGAGGATCTTTTGCTTCCGTACTTCAACTTATGCGTTGAGTGGTCTAAGGTAACAAACTCTATTCTTGGGTCTCGGTTTTCATGATGTTATTATTTCCCTTGAATAAGCATTTTTCACCTACGAAGTTTGCATGTACATGCATAAGTTTTTGGTGTGTTTCTTTGCAGAAGAAATGCAACACACACACACGCGCGCGCGCGCGCGCAACACACACACACACACACACACGCACACACACACACACACACACACACACACACACACACACACACACACACACACTTGTATATTTATTTGTTTATTCGTTTATTCATTCATTTATTATTTTATTGATGTATACATATATTCATTTATATACATACCATCATGTGTATCATATATGAGAGAGAGGCAAGGCAAGGCAAAGGCAAGGCAAAGGCAAGGCAAGGAAAAATCTTTCATTTCGAGGATAATGAATAAACACTCGTGAGCGTGTTTACATTCAGTCCACGCCTTTATCAGGGATAAGATCAAGATGAAAAAACCTCTAGAAAGCAACAATAATCATGATCTAAATACCAAGAACAAAAAACAAAATGCCCCGTAGCAAACAAGAGACAAGAAATAAGGCAGAAATACAATAAGAAGGTAATAAAAAAGAACCCATTCTGAAACGAACATAATAAAAATCAAACGATGATTTTGAATTTTTAAAAAGTGCTAATAATTAAAGAGCAAACAAGAGAATAATTATAATGAAGTAAAGAACTGAAAATATCAACCACCACCATCTTTTAACAAAATAAGTCATATAAATCATAACATTTTGATTACAGGTGAGAAAAAAAATCACACACACACACACACACACACACACACACACACACACCACACACACACACACACACACACACACACACACACACACACACACACACCCTGTTGAACTGACAAAGCTTCTGGCATGGTTCAGATAGAGGATCTGAAAAGTCAGATACAAAACAAGGATATAAAAATAGTATTGCAAAACACTCCACAGTACGCACATAGAGCATATCAGTAATGATGAAGACATTATTTTGTATTTTTGTATTTTGTACCACTTTATGTCACAGCAGATTTCTCTGCGTGAAATTCCCAGGGAGAGCGCGTAGCCACAAGTGCAGCGCCTACCCATTTTTTTCCCCTACATGCAACTGTATTTGTTTCCCTATCAGAGTGGATGATTTTCTACAGAATTTTGCCTGGGTCGCCGTGGGTTCTTTTACGTGCACTAAATAGTGATGTGTAACACACGGGACCTCGGTTTATCGTCTCATCCGAAAGACTAGCGCCCAGACCACCACTCAGGATCTAATGGATGGGGAACAAGTTTTGATCCAAAACGGGGTGCGAACCACCACCGCACACTATCTACTTAAATATCTATTTATTTATCTATCCCGTGGTCTGGTGACCAATCCTTTGTTACACCTTCTCGAAATGCGTCTTATTCTTGGGGGGGGGGGGGGAGGGGGATATGTGTGCGCATGTGTGCACACTTTTGTGTTTTTGTGTGTGTGGTTATTTTTACATACTTTATTAGAATAGTTGATATGGGTGGCGCCAGTCTTGTGGCGACACCACAGCTCCAAAGAGGGGAGTCTGTCTTGAATATAGCAAGTGTATCAGAACAAAAAATAGTACAGTGTACGTAACACTACACAAACGCGTGCACGCATGTACGCGCGCATACATACCACCAAGAATATGATGCCCCACAGCACAGTGCAGAGCAGCTGCAACATGCACACACACAGGAAAACCTGCACACAAACATAAGCGCGCCCACAAACGGGCGCATACCCCCCAAAAAAACCACACAAAAAAACCAAAAAACAACAACAACAAAATAAACAAAAAACCCAAAATACAATAAAACAAAACACACACACACACAGACACACAGACACACAGACAGACGACAGACAGACAGACAGACAACACACACACACACAACACACACACACACACACACACACACACACACACACACACACACACACACACACACACACACACACAAATGTTGTGAGAAAGCACCTTTTTATTTTTCAAAGTCACATGTCAGAAAGAGTAAAGGCAATATTTTAGCATTTGATGTGTTTTTAAAACATCACACACTTGAAAACATGCATTATTGAAAAAGATGTTACACGTAAAAATAATGAGATGACCGTTCAAAACACAAATATTTTCACCAAGAATTCAAAATGCAAGGAAAAAAAATCCCAAATAAACACACACATCATTCATTCAATTCAATTTCAATCACTTTATTATCTCATGTACAGATAATTTCAAGGGGGTTATAAGCCATACATAAAAAGTGAACATGTACACATAACATCATATATATATATATATATATATATATATATATATATATATATATATATATATATATATATATATATATATATATATATATATATATATATATATATATATATATATATACATACATACATACATATAATAACAATAATAATAATACATGGAACTTATATAGCGCTATATCTTGTAAAAACAAATCAAAGCGCTTGCATTCGACCTATACATCACACAAGCAATCAATAACAATCTATAGTCCTAGCAAATTCGAACGTACTCACACACGCAAGCGCGCACACACCCCAAGCGCGCGCCCCGCCCCCCTCCCACACACACACACATCCAGAAATTGACGGTCTTATAAGAGGGGTTTCTTATTAGCGAGATTCTTCTATCCGAGCTTTCCTTAGTCATGATAAAGAACACCTTCGACATGACCACATTTTTTGCTTTCTTATAAGGGGGATTTACTGTAGTTCCAATTTGGGCACTGACCATCACCCTTCTTTTTGGTTTGCTTTATTTTGTTTATCATTTATTTGTTGTTGTTTTTTCATTTCGCGGATAATGGAATAAGCACTCCTACAGTATCAGTCAGTCTTTTCCCATTTGTTGGTAAGTCTTACATTCCTTTACCCAGAAAACTGGTTTTTAAAACGAGCAGTCTTAAACATAATAACATTCAAAAGAATATGGAGAAAACCTCCAACTATGAACCATACAAACATGAACTTAACTTTAATGGAATTGGCTTTCCGTTTTGAATAGACAAAATCAAACAATTCGAATCCCAAAACAAACCAATCACTTTGAACGTATATATACATGGTCTGAAGAAGACAATCTTCTACCGCTTAGAATATCCAGTGAGTCACCGACTGTAGGAGAGCCACATGTCAAACACGTTGACTTACTTTTAGTGACAGATGGTGCAAAACAGCATTATACTTTAATTCGCACAATAAGTAGACTACTGACATACACAATGCGACGGTACTGGAACCATTCGTATCGGTCATTGCCTTTCCAATGGATCATTTCAGTGGCGTGGAGAGGGGGGGTCTGCTGCATGGGTAACAGCTTGCCCTCCATACTTACCTACCCAGGATTTGCGCTCTAAAGACTAGACGCAACTCCATAGTCTTCCGAGACTATGGTCTCTCAACTATACTACTACTACTACTACTACTACTAACTACTACTACTACTACTACTACTACTACTAACTACATACTACTATACTACTACTAACTACTATACTATATACTACTACACTAACAACAACGCAAATTGTAAAAAAAACAAGAGATCTGTAGAAGATGTTTAGTAAGGTTTCTGTCTATTGAAACAGCACATAAACACAAAGAACATTGTAAAAGCTCTACTGAGTGTATTACAAAGCTTATACTCCAAAACCTGGTAGCACAGCAAGCTTTAAGAACTGGAAAAAAAAATACAGTCCAATCTTTACGTTGTTTATGCTGACTTCGATCTATTATAGTCCCATACCAAGAACCTAAGCCAAAAACAGTACCTAAAACTAAAACGGTTGATTCCGGTCGAGGAGATTTTCTCCTGGAGTCAATATCAGTGCTGACTCCGCTCTCCCAAAAGTCCTTCGGATGAGACTATAAACCGAGGCCCCGTGTAGGAACGCACCAGAACATCTTGCGCATACGTTAAATCCTGTTCCGCTTTTCGTAAGAGTAGGCCATCGTGTGCCGGTGGGAACAGATGGCAACAATTTACAAAATTTGTATACACACGGGGACTGGATGCAAAATAATACAAGAGTGTTTATCCCATTATCCTCAATATATAAAAGAATAAATAAAAAATAATAAATAAATAAATAAAAAAGTTAATTATCATCAAATCTGTTCTATGTATTTATTATTGTTAGGTCAGAAGGTGAACACACAATGCCATGTCATTATAGAGGGCCCGATGCAGCAGAACGCTTCTTAGAACAAATGAAACAAGCACGTACAGAGTTCTCTAGTCAACTCAACCTTTCTGAACTTATTATGACTGCCGAAGATCAAGAACAATATGATTCAGCAACACGTTGTTGGATTTGCGGCCATACATTAGAAAACACAGAAGACAACCCAACTGTAAGAGATCATGATCACAGCAGTGGTAAGTTTAGGGGAGCAGCACATTCTAATTGTAACCTGCAGCTTAAGTTTGAACCATCGGTGGTCTAGATGGTAACGCGCCTTGCCTAGAGAGCAAAAGTCCGGGTCGGAGTGTGTGGTGGTTTGTACCCCGTTTAGACCAAAACTTTTTCCCATCCATTAGACCCTGAGCGGTGGTCTGGGCGCTAGTCTTTCGGATGAGACGATAAACCGAGGTCCCGCGTGTTGCACATCACTATTTAGCGCACGTAAAAGAACCCACGGCGACAAGGGGGTTGACCCTGGCAAAATTCTGTAGAAAACAGCCATTCTGATTGGGAAACAAATACAGTTGCATGCAGGAAAAAGAAAAAAAAATGGGTAGGCGCTGCAAATGTGGCGACGCGCTCTCCCGGGGAGAGCAGCCCGAATTTCACGCAGAGAAATCTGCTGTGACATAAAGTGGTACAAAATAAAAAAAATACCAAAATCACCCATTATGTAAACACACAACACACACACACACACACACACACACACACACACAACACACACACACACACACACACACACACACACACACACAACACACACACACAAAGCTGTCAGGGTCTAATATCAAATCACCACATCAGCAGATGGGTACTCCTAGATAAGATATATTAATACATATTTATGGCTGTTAAACTTGGGTCATACCTCATTTATAATAACAATAACATCAGTGACACCGCCATATCCCCACCTCACGCACACATTATACTGATTTCAGTTACAACTGAAAAAAAAGAAAAAGCCTTCTTAGCTTTCCTTTCATTTGTTGAATGGATGGTGGTCTAGAGGTAACAGGCCTGCCAAAGAATGTGAAAAGTCCGGGTCGGAAGTGTGCCGGTGGTTTGACCCCCGTTTAGGCTCTAAACTTTTACCCCATCCATAAGACCATGAATGGTGGCCTGGGTGCTAGTCTTTCAGATAAGATGATAAACCGAGGTCCCATGTCTTACAAAAAATATTTAGCTCACGTAAAAGAATCCACGGCAACAAGAGAGTTGTCCCTGGCAAAATTTTGTAGAAAACAGCCACTCTGCTATGGAAGCCAATACTGCTGCAGACGGGGAAGAAAAAAAAATGGGTGGCACTCTTCTCGTGGCGACACGCTCTCCCCAGGGAAAGCAGCCCGAGCTTCACACATAGAAATGTGCCGTGACTTAAAGTGGTGTGAAAGTGTAAAAAGGGTAACAATAAAGCCCACCACAAGCACGTCCAAGTGAAACAGAAAACGAGGAGGTGTAAAGAAAAGATCCTTGTACGAGTTTACAAATCGTCTTCTAAACCACTTTATGTCACAACAGATTTTTCTGCGTGAAATCCGGGCTGCTCTCCCCGAAGCCCGTCGCCACAAATACAGCACCTACCCATTATTTATTTTCTTTTTCCTGTCTGCAGGTGTATTTGTTGCCCTATCAGAGTGGCTTTTTTTACAGTTTTGCAAGGGACAAGCCTCTTGTTGCCGTGGGTTCTTTCACATGCGCTAAATAATGATGTGTAACACAGGGGACCTCGGTTTATTGTCTCGTCCAAAGATTACCACTCACGATCTAATGGATGGAGGAAAAGTTTTGGGTCTAAACGGGATTCGAACCACAGGACACTTTGACCCGACTTTTTCATTTCTAGACAGGCGCATTACCTCTAGACCACTGAAACAATAATTTATGAAAAAATATACTTTTAGATGCGTTTGAAACTGATCTTTGTTTTTTGGTAAGTTTCAAAGTTTTGGGAGCCTATCCAGAATACAAAAAGCTCGATTTGTATTGTATTTGTATCTGGGTCTTGGAAATATTAGCATGTGGTTGTGTCTATGTTTGTTATTCTGTTTAAACATTTGATTAAATAGGGTTGTGCAATAACTAGGCTTTGATCTGCGTTTAAGAGAATTAGCTTCGTACCTTTCTATCCTAAATTGTTCATTTGTACTATGGGTTAAGATAGTTTCTGAAATGTTACCTCTGTTTCAGTATCTTATTTTACCTACGGAAGTTTAATTCTTTCTTATACAGGGAGCATCTTTGTCCTACACTTAAAGAGAATGTATTAATCCAATGTATACTCTGTGTGTTGTGTGTGGTGTGTGGTGTGTGTGTGTGTGTGTGTGTGTTGTGTGTGTACGCGCGCGGGTGTGCGTGCAATGCATGCTGCGTGCACGCGCAGCGTGGGCGACCTCAATTTAGATCTATCAGGTGGCAGATAAAGAAGCACCGGTTTGTTTTGAAATTCAAATTCAGGAGGGGGGGGGGGGGGGGGGGAAGTGGCGGCCCAGCTTATTTTCAAACCAGGTGCTGCCTTGCTGTGACTGGTGGCTGAATTTAGGACATGAGCTGGGAATGTGACCCCAATCTGTGACAGAAGTTGGCGGCAGTTTTGTTTAAGTGTCTGCTAAAGTCACTTTACAATCTGTGATATCAGATGGACAGACCTCCCAGTAGGCTTAAAGGGGGGGGGGGGGGGGGGGGTATCAATATAGATAACATCACTACTTTCTTGAAATTCTCTGTAATTCTTTTTTTCAAATTCTCTTTTCTATCTCACTCATGGCTTCTGTCTTGGTCCAAAAGACAAAGTCTATTGTCTGCCTTCTTGGTCCATTTACCTACGTTTTTTACAGAAAGACTTTAAAGATGACAGTTCTCTCCTCGTGATGAGGAATGCACTGGGCCTGACTTGTGAGGTGCTTCACAGCAGCACTAGACATGTTTTGCTTTTATGAAAGACTTTGTTGCTACTGTGTAAGCATTCAAAGAGCAAAAAAGTGGGGGGAGGGGGGGAGTGGGGAGGGGGAGTGGTAAAAAAGGGTGTAAGTTTGAGCAGTTTGTGTCTGCCATTCTGTGCATGCATGTTGCACGTTGTCTATCTGCAGTGCATGAATAAATGTTCGTATGCATGTATATGTTTGCATGAATGTCTCCCTAATGGGAGTGTGCTGAGGGTATGTGTATGTGTCTTTGAAAGGCAACGCTGGACAGTTAAAAAACAAACCAACCAAACATACATACATGAAAAAACTACTATCTGATGAATTGAACGAATGTTTAGATTCAAATCAATACCCAAGCAGCAATCTCTTACCTTCATTACAGGTGACACACAGACTGTTAAGTTTGTAGGCCCCATGTGTGCAGGTGTTTGGTAGGGTGGAGGATGGGGGTGGAGACCCATCCTGCTGCTGCTGTTGATGGTAGCAAGCTACCTAGAATGGAAACAGACATGAAAGACAAAAAAAAGAAGGGGGGATGTCAATTTCCCGCGCTTTTAGATAGGTTTATATGCTCGGAGAAAAAAACACGAAAAAGCTTTTATATCCAGCAGCAGTTGCATGTTGGTAGAGGGTCTTTCTGATTGGTTGTTATTTCAGTACAACTGCCACTGTAGTTCAGGGTGCTTCATTGTTTAAAAAAACAACCCACTAAAGCTGCACAAGAAACTCTCTCTCTCTCTCTCTCTTCCTCTCTCTCTCTCTCTCTCTCTCTTCTTCCTCTCTCTCTCTCTCTCCTCTCTTCTCTTCTCTCTCTCTCTCTCTCTCTCTCTCTCTCTCTCTCTATCAATTTTACATTTTATGCCCCCATGTCAGTGCGTTTGTTAGTGCGCGCGCATGTGGAGGGGACCCTCCAGTTTGCCGTGGGGCCTGATTTTGCTGTATATTGTCATTATTTTTGTGCGAACAGCTTGTTTTTAATGGCGTACTCTTACCAGCTTTCCCTCAAAGGAAGTAGCTTCCTTCGCTCTTGGGGGCCCTCGTGTCGCCACAAATCCGGCGCCACACATCTCAAAGATGGTGGGCGAGAGCGTATGCATGCGGTGCCATAGAGTCTTGCTGCCCTGGGGTCTTTTAACCGGGAAAAAGTCGGGGCTGGACGGGGCTGAAATCGGCTCTTTCGGTGGCATCTTAGCGCTAGAGGCACCATTTTGGTGGAGGGGGGTGACTATGCATGCGCGCACGCGCTCGCGCGCTGGTGTTTGTCAGTGCGTTTGTTAGTGCGCGCGCATGTGGAGGGGACCCCCCAGTTTGCCGTGGGGCCTGATATTGCTGTATATTGTCATTATTTTTTGTGCGCACAGCTTGTTTTTAATGGCGTACTCTTACCAGCTTTCCCTCAAAGGAAGTAGCTTCCTTCGCTCTTGGGGGCCCTCGTGTCGCCACAAATCCGGCGCCACAATCTCAAAGATGGTGGGCGAGAGCGTATGCATGCGGTGCCATAGAGTCTTGCTGCCCTGGGGTCTTTTACCGGGAAAAAGTCGGGGCTGGACGGGGCTGAAATCGGCTCTTTCGGTGGCATCTTAGCGCTAGACGGCACCATTTTGGTGGAGGGGGGTGACTATGCATGCGCGCACGCGCTCGCGCGCTGGTGTTTGTCAGTGCGTTTGTTAGTGCGCGCGCATGTGGAGGGGACCCTCCAGTTTGCCGTGGGGCCTGATATTGCTGTATATTGTCATTATTTTTGTGCGCACAGCTTGTTTTTAATGGCGTACTCTTACCAGCTTTCCCTCAAAGAAAGTAGCTTCCTTCGCTCTTGGGGGCCCTCGTGTCGCCACAAATCGGCGCCACATCTCAAGATGGTGGGGAGGCGTATGCAGCGGTGCCATGGTCTCTGCCTGGGGTTTCGGGAAAAGTGGGGTGGCGGGCTGAATCGTCTTTCGGTGGCATTTGCGTAACGCACCATTTTGGAGGGTGATATGCATGCGCGACGCGCTCGCGCGCTGTGTTTGTCAGTGCTTGTTAGTCGCGGATGTGGAGGGGACCCTTGCGTGGGCTGATATTGTGTTTTGTCATTATTTTTGCCACAGTTGTTTAATGGCGTATTCAGTTCTCAAGGAGTGCTTCTTCGCTCTGGGGCCCTCTGTCGCACAAATCCGGCGCCAATCTCAAGATGGTGGGCGAGAGCGTTGTGGGCTGGTTGCTGCCTGGTCTTTCCGGAAAATCGGCTGGACGGCTGAATCGCTCTTCGTGGCATTTAGGTAACGGCACCATTTTGGGGAGGGGGTGATAGCATGCGCGCAGCGCTGGCGTGGTGTTTGTCAGTGCGTTTGTTAGTGCGCGCGTGTGAGGACCTCCTTTGCTGGCTATATGCTGTTATTGTCATTATTTTTTCGCACAGCTTGTTTATGGGTACTCTTACAGTTTCCTCAAAGGAGTAGTTCCTTCGTCTTGGGCCTGTTCGCCACAAATCCGCGCCACACATCCAAGTGGTGGGGAGAGCGTATGCATGCGGTGCCATAGGTCTGCTGCCTGGGTCTTACCGGAAAAAGTCGGGCTGGACGGGGCTGAAATCGGCTCTTTCGGTGGCATCTTAGCGTAGACGGCACCTTTTGGTGAGGGGGGTGACTATGCATGCGGCACGCGCTCGCGGCTGGTGTTTGCAGTGCGTTTGTTAGTGCGCGCGCATGTGGAGGGACCCTCCAGTTTGCCGTGGGGCCTGATATGTGTATATTGTCATTATTTTTGCGCACAGCTTGTTTTATGGCGTACTCTTACCAGCTTCCTCAAAGAAAGTAGCTTCCTTCGCTTTGGGGGCCCCGTGTCGCACAAATCCGGCGCCACACTCTCAAGATGGTGGGCAGAGCGTATGCATGCGGTGCATAGGTCTTGCTGCCCTGGGGTCTTTTCGGAAAAGTCGGGCTGGACGGGCTGAAATCGGCTCTTTCGTGCATCTTGCGCTAGACGGCACCATTTTGTGGAGGGGGGTGACTATGCATGCGCGCACGCGCTCGCGCGCTGGTGTTTGTCAGTGCGTTGTTAGTGCGCGCGCATGTGGAGGGACCTCCAGTTTGCCGTGGGGCTGATATTGCTGTATATTGTCATTATTTTTGCGCACAGCTGTTTTTAAGGCGTACTCTTCAGCTTCCTCAAGAAAGTAGTTCCTTCGCTCTTGGGCCCTGTGTCGCCACAAATCCGGCGCCACACATCTCAAAGATGGTGGGCGAGAGGTATGCATGCGGTGCCATAGAGTCTTGCTGCCCTGGGGTCTTTTACCGGGAAAAAGTCGGGGCTGGACGGGGCTGAAATCGGCTCTTTCGGTGGCATCTTAGCGCTAACGGCACCATTTTGGTGGAGGGGGGTGACTATGCATGCGCGCACGCGCTCGCGCGCTGGTGTTTGTCAGTGCGTTTGTTAGTGCGCGCGCATGTGGAGGGGACCCTCCAGTTTGCCGTGGGGCCTGATATTGCTGTATATTGTCATTATTTTTTGCGCACAGCTTGTTTTTAATGGCGTACTCTTACCAGCTTTCCCTCAAAGAAAGTAGCTTCCTTCGCTCTTGGGGGCCCTCGTGTCGCCACAAATCCGGCGCCACACATCTCAAAGATGGTGGGCGAGAGCGTATGCATGCGGTGCCATTAGTGTCCTTGCTGCCCTGGGGTCTTTTACCGGGAAAAAGTCGGGGCTGGACGGGGCTGAAATCGGCTCTTTCGGTGGCATCTTAGCGCTAGACGGCACCATTTTGGTGGAGGGGGGTGACTATGCATGCGCGCACGCGCTCGCGCGCTGGTGTTTGTCAGTGCGTTTGTTAGTGCGCGCGCATGTGGAGGGGACCCTCCAGTTTGCCGTGGGGCCTGATATTGCTGTATATTGTCATTATTTTTGTGCGCACAGCTTGTTTTTAATGGCGTACTCTTACCAGCTTTCCCTCAAAGGAAGTAGCTTCCTTCGCTCTTGGGGGCCCTCGTGTCGCCACAAATCCGGCGCCACACATCTCAAAGATGGTGGGCGAGAGCGTATGCATGCGGTGCCATAGAGTCTTGCTGCCCTGGGGTCTTTTACCGGGAAAAAGTCGGGGCTGGACGGGGCTGAAATCGGCTCTTTCGGTGGCATCTTAGCGCTAGACGGCACCATTTTGGTGGAGGGGGGTGACTATGCATGCGCGCACGCGCTCGCGCGCTGGTGTTTGTCAGTGCGTTTGTTAGTGCGCGCGCATGTGGAGGGGACCCTCCAGTTTGCCGTGGGGCCTGATATTGCTGTATATTGTCATTATTTTTGTGCGCACAGCTTGTTTTTAATGGCGTACTCTTACCAGCTTTCCTCAAAGGAAGTAGCTTCCTTCGCTCTTGGGGGCCCTCGTGTCGCCACAAATCCGGCGCCACACATCTCAAAGATGGTGGGCGAGAGCGTATGCATGCGGTGCCATAGAGTCTTGCTGCCCTGGGGTCTTTTACCGGGAAAAAGTCGGGGCTGGACGGGGCTGAAATCGGCTCTTTCGGTGGCATCTTAGCGCTAGACGGCACCATTTTGGTGGAGGGGGGTGACTATGCATGCGCGCACGCGCTCGCGCGCTGGTGTTTGTCAGTGCGTTTGTTAGTGCGCGCGCATGTTGGAGGGGACCCTCCAGTTTGCCGTGGGGCCTGATATTGCTGTATATTGTCATTATTTTTGTGCGCACAGCTTGTTTTTAATGGCGTTACTCTTACCAGCTTTCCCTCAAAGGAAGTAGCTTCCTTCGCTCTTGGGGGCCCTCGTGTCGCCACAAATCCGGCGCCACACATCTCAAAGATGGTGGGCGAGAGCGTATGCATGCGGTGCCATAGAGTCTTGCTGCCCTGGGGTCTTTTACCGGGAAAAAGTCGGGGCTGGACGGGGCTGAAATCGGCTCTTTCGGTGGCATCTTAGCGCTAGACGGCACCATTTTGGTGGAGGGGGGTGACTATGCATGCGCGCACGCGCTCGCGCGCTGGTGTTTGTCAGTGCGTTTGTTAGTGCGCGCGCATGTGGAGGGGACCCTCCAGTTTGCCGTGGGGCCTGATATTGCTGTATATTGTCATTATTTTTGTGCGCACAGCTTGTTTTTAATGGCGTACTCTTACCAGCTTTCCTCAAAGAAGTAGCTTCCTTCGCTCTTGGGGGCCTGTGTCGCCACAAATCCGGCGCCACACATCTCAAAGATGGTGGGCGAGAGCGTATGCATGCGGTCCCATAGAGTCTTGCTGCCCTGGGGTCTTTTACCGGGAAAAAGTCGGGGCTGGACGGGGCTGAATCGGCTCTTTCGGTGGCATCTTAGCGCTAGACGGCACCATTTTGGTGGAGGGGGGTGACTATGCATGCGCGCACGCGCTCGCGCGCTGGTGTTTGTCAGTGCGTTTGTTAGTGCGCGCGCATGTGGAGGGGACCCTCCAGTTTGCCGTGGGGCCTGATATTGCTGTATATTGTCATTATTTTGTGCGCACAGCTTGTTTTTAATGGCGTACTCTTACAGCTTTCCTCAAGAAGTAGCTTCCTTCGCTCTTGGGGGCCTCGTGTCGCCACAAATCGGCGCCACACATCTCAAAGATGGTGGGCGAGAGCGTATGCATGCGGTGCCATAGAGTCTTGCTGCCCTGGGGTCTTTTACCGGGAAAAAGTCGGGGCTGGACGGGGCTGAAATCGGCTCTTTCGGTGGCATCTTAGCGCTAGACGGCACCATTTTGGTGGAGGGGGGTGACTATGCATGCGCGCACGCGCTCGCGCGCTGGTGTTTGTCAGTGCGTTTGTTAGTGCGCGCGCATGTGGAGGGGACCCTCCAGTTTGCCGTGGGGCCTGATATTGCTGTATATTGTCATTATTTTTGTGCGCACAGCTTGTTTTTAATGGCGTACTCTTACCAGCTTTCCCTCAAAGGAAAGTAGCTTCCTTCGCTCTTGGGGGCCCTCGTGTCGCCACAAATCCGGCGCCACACATCTCAAAGATGGTGGGCGAGAGCGTATGCATGCGGTGCCATAGAGTCTTGCTGCCCTGGGGTCTTTTACCGGGAAAAAGTCGGGGCTGGACGGGGCTGAAATCGGCTCTTTCGGTGGCATCTTAGCGCTAGACGGCACCATTTTGGTGGAGGGGGGTGACTATGCAATGCGCGCACGCGCTCGCGCGCTGGTTGTTTGTCAGTGCGTTTGTTAGTGCGCCGCATGTGGAGGGGACCCTCCAGTTTGCCGTGGGGCCTGATATTGCTGTATATTGTCATTATTTTTGTGCGCACAGCTTGTTTTTAATGGCGTACTCTTACCAGCTTTCCCTCAAAGAAAGTAGCTTCCTTCGCTCTTGGGGGCCCTCGTGTCGCCACAAATCCGGCGCCACACATCTCAAAGATGGTGGGCGAGAGGCGTATGATGCGGTGCCTAGAGTTTGCTGCCCTGGTCTTTACGGAAAGTCGGGCTGGACGGGCTGAATCGGCTCTTTCGGGGCATTTAGGCTAGCGGCACCTTTTGGTGGGGGTGTTGCATGCGCGCCGCGCTCGGCGGGTTGTCTGTGGTTTGTAGTGCGCGCATGTGGGGGGATAGGGGGGTTTGTGATTGAATTTGTCGTTGTTTTTAAGGGTACTCTTCAGTTTCCCTAAGAGTGCTCCTTGTTGGGGCTCGTGTCGCCAAATCCGGCGCACACTTCAAAGATGGTGGGGAGGTTGAGCGGTGCATAGGTCTTGTGCCTGGGTCTTTTACGGGAAAAGTCGGGGCTGGAGGGGTGAAATCGGCTCTTTGGTGGCTCTTGCGCTAGACGGACCATTTGGTGGAGGGGGGTGACTATGTGGCGCACGCGCTCGCGGCTGGTGTTTGTCAGTGGTTTGTTAGTGCGCGCGCATGTGGGGACCCTCAGTTTGCGTGGGGCCTGATATTGCTGTATATTGTCATTATTTTGTGCGCACGCTTGTTTAATGGCGTATCTTACAGCTTTCCTCAAAGAAAGTAGCTTCCTTCGCTCTTGGGCCCCGTGTCGCCACAATCGGCGCCACACATCTCAAAGATGGTGGGCGAGAGCGTATGATGCGGTGCCATAGAGTCTTGCTGCCTGGGGTCTTTTACGGGAAAAGTCGGGGCTGGACGGGGCTGAAATCGGCTCTTTCGGTGGCATCTTAGCGCTAGACGGCACCATTTTGGTGGAGGGGGGTGACTTGCATGCGCGCCGCGCTCGCGCGCTGGTGTTTGTCAGTGCGTTTGTTAGTGCGCGGATGTGGAGGGGACCCTCCAGTTGCCGTGGGCCTGATATTGCTGTATATTGTCATTATTTTTGTGCGCACAGCTTGTTTTAGGCGTACTCTTACCAGCTTTCCCTCAAGAAGTAGCTTCCTTCGCTCTTGGGGGCCCTCTGTCGCCACAATCCGGCGCCACACATCTCAAAGATGGTGGGCGAGAGCGTATGCTGCGGTGCCATAGGTCTTGCTGCCCTGGGGTCTTTTACGGGAAAAAGTCGGGGCTGGACGGGCTGAAATCGGCTCTTTCGGTGGCACTTAGCGCTGACGGCACCATTTTGGTGGGGGGGGTGCTATGCATGCGCGCACGCGCTCGCGCGCTGGTGTTTGTCAGTGCGTTTGTTAGTGCGCGCGCATGTGGGGGGACCCTCCAGTTTGCGTGGGGCCTGATTTGCTGTATATTGTCATTATTTTTGTGCGCACAGCTTGTTTTTATGGCTACTCTTACCAGCTTTCCTCAAAGAAAGTAGCTTCCTTCGCTCTTGGGGGCCCTCGCCACAAATCCGGCCACACATCTCAAAGATGGTGGGGAGAGCGTATGCATGCGGTGCCATAGAGTCTTGTGCCTGGGGTCTTTTACCGGGAAAAGTCGGGGCTGGACGGGGCTGAAATCGGCTCTTTCGGTGGCATCTTAGCGCTAGAGGCACATTTGGTGGAGGGGGGTGACTATGCATGCGCGCACGCGCTCGCGCGTGGTGTTTGTCAGTGCGTTTGTTAGTGCGCGCGCATGTGGAGGGGACCCTCCAGTTTGCCGTGGGGCCTGATATTGCTGTATATTGTCATTATTTTTTGCGCACAGCTTGTTTTTAATGGCGTACTCTTACCAGCTTCCCTCAAAGAAGTAGCTTCCTTCGCTCTTGGGGGCCTCGTGTCGCCACAAATCCGGCGCCACACATCTCAAAGATGGTGGGCGAGAGCGTATCATGCGGTGCCATAGAGTCTTGCTGCCCTGGGGTCTTTTACCGGGAAAAAGTCGGGGCTGGACGGGGCTGAAATCGGCTCTTTCGGTGGCATCTTAGCGCTAACGGCACCATTTGGTGGAGGGGGGTGACTATGCATGCGCGCACGCGCTCGCGCGCTGGTGTTTGTCAGTGCGTTTGTTAGTGCGCGCGCATGTGGAGGGGACCCTCCAGTTTGCCGTGGGGCCTGATATTGCTGTATATTGTCATTATTTTTGTGCGCACAGCTTGTTTTTAATGGCGTACTCTTACCAGCTTTCCCTCAAAGAAGTAGCTTCCTTCGCTCTTGGGGCCCTCGTGTCGCCACAAATCCGGCGCCACACATCTCAAGATGGTGGGCGAGAGCGTATGCATGCGGTGCCATAGAGTCTTGCTGCCCTGGGGTCTTTTACGGGAAAAAGTCGGGGCTGGACGGGGCTGAAATCGGCTCTTTCGGTGGCATCTAGCGCTGACGGCACCATTTTGGTGGAGGGGGGTGACTATGCATGCGCGCACGCGCTCGCGCGCTGGTGTTTGTCAGTGCGTTTGTTATGCGCGCGCATGTGGAGGGGACCCTCCAGTTGCCGTGGGCCTGATATTGCTGTATATTGTCATTATTTTTTGCGCACAGCTTGTTTTAATGGCGTACTCTTACCAGCTTTCCCCAAAGAAAGTAGCTTCCTTCGCTCTTGGGGGCCCTCGGTCGCCACAAATCCGGCGCCCACACATTCAAAGATGGTGGGCGAGAGCGTATGCATGCGGTGCCATAGAGTTTGCTGCCCTGGGGTCTTTTACCGGAAAAAGTCGGGGCTGGACGGGCTGAAATCGCTCTTTCGGTGGCATCTTAGCGCTAGACGGCACCATTTTGGTGGAGGGGGTGACTATGCATGCGCGCACGCGCTCGCGCGCTGGTGTTTGTCAGTGCGTTTTTTTGTGCGCGCGCATGTGGAGGGGACCCTCCAGTTTGCCGTGGGCCTGATATTGCTGTATATTGTCATTATTTTGTGCGCACAGCTTGTTTTTAATGGCGTACTCTTACCAGCTTTCCTCAAGAAGTATGCTTCCTTCGCTCTTGGGGGCCCTCGTTCGCCACAAATCCGGCGCCACACATCTCAAGATGGTGGGGGAGAGCGTATGCATGCGGTGCCATAGGTCTTGCTGCCCTGGGGTCTTTTACCGGGAAAAAGTCGGGGCTGGACGGGGCTGAAATCGGCTCTTTCTGGTGGCATCTTAGCGCTAGACGGCACCATTTTGGTGGAGGGGGTGACTATGCATGCGCGCACGCGCTGCGCGCTGGTGTTTGTCAGTGCGTTTGTTAGTGCGCGCGCATGTGGAGGGGACCTCCAGTTTGCCGTGGGCCTGATATTGCTGTATATTGTCATTATTTTTGTGCGCACAGCTTGTTTTAATGGCGTACTCTTACCAGCTTTCCCTCAAAGAAAGTAGCTTCCTTCGCTCTTGGGGCCCTCGTGTCGCCACAAATCCGGCGCCACACATCTCAAAGATGGTGGGGAGAGCGTATGCATGCGGTGCCATAGAGTCTTGCTGCCCTGGGGTCTTTTACGGGAAAAAGTCGGGGCTGGACGGGGCTGAAATCGGCTCTTTCGGTGGCATCTTAGCGCTAAACGGCACCATTTTGGTGGAGGGGGGTGACTATGCATGCGCGCACGCGCTCGCCGCTGGTGCTTGTCAGTGCGTTTGTTAGTGCGCGCGCATGTGGAGGGGACCCTCCAGTTTGCCGTGGGGCCTGATATTGCTGTATATTGTCATTATTTTTGTGCGCACAGCTTGTTTTTTAATGGCGTACTCTTACCAGCTTTCCCTCAAAGAAAGTAGCTTCCTTCGCTCTTGGGGGCCCTCGTGTCGCCACAAATCCGGCGCCACACATCTCAAAGATGGTGGGGGAGAGCGTATGCATGCGGTGCCATAGTGTCTTGCTGCCCTGGGGTCTTTTACCGGGAAAAAGTCGGGGCTGGACGGGGCTGAAATCGGCTCTTTCGGTGGCATCTTAGCGCTAAACGGCACCATTTTGGTGGAGGGGGGTGACTATTCATGCGCGCACGCGCTCGCGCGCTGGTGTTTGTCAGTGCGTTTGTTAGTGCGCGCGCATGTGGAGGGGACCCTCCAGTTTGCCGTGGGGCCTGATATTGCTGTATATTGTCATTATTTTTGTGCGCACAGCTTGTTTTTAATGGCGTACTCTTACCAGCTTTCCCTGAAAGAAAGTTGCTTCCTTCGCTCTTGGGGCCCTCGTGTCGCCACAAATCCGGCGCCACACATCTCAACGATGGTGGGTGAGAGCGTATTCATACGGTGCCATAGTGTCTTGCTGTCCTGGGGTCTTTTACCGGGAAAAAGCATGGGCTGGACGGGGCTGAAATCGGCTCTTTCGGTGGCATCTTAGCGCTAAACGGCACCATTTTGGTGGAGGGGGGTGACTATGCATGCGCGCACGCGCTCGCGCGCTGGTGTTTGTCAGTGCGTTTGTTTGTACGCGCGCATGTGGAGGGGACCCTTCAGTTTGCCGTGGGGCCTGATATTGCTGTATATTGTCATTATTTTTGTGCGCACAGCTTGTTTTTAATGGCGTACTCTTACCAGCTTTCCCTCAAAGAAAGTAGCTTCCTTCGCTCTTGGGGGCCCTCGTGTCGCCACAAATCCGGCGCCACACATCTCAAAGATGGTGGGGGAGAGCGTATGCATACGGTGCCATAGTGTCTTGCTGCCCTGGGGTCTTTTACGGGGAAAAAGTCGGGGCTGGACGGGGCTGAAATCGGCTCTTTCGGTGGCATCTTAGCGCTAAACGGCACCATTTTGGTGGAGGGGGGTGACTATGCATGCGCGCACGCGCTCGCGCGCTGGTGTTTGTCAGTGCGTTTTGTTTGTGCGCTCGCATGTGGAGGGGACCCTCCAGTTTGCCGTGGGGCCTGATATTGCTGTATATTGTCATTATTTTTGTGCGCACAGCTTGTTTTTAATGGCGTACTCTTACCAACTTTCCCTCATAGAAAGTAGCTTCCTTCGCTCTTGGGGGCCCTCGTGTCGCCACAAATCCCTCGCCACACATCTCAAAGATGGTGGGAGAGAGTGTATACATACGGTGCCATAGTGTCTTGCTGCCCTGGGGTCTTTTACCGAAAAAAAGTCGGGGCTGGACGGGGCTGCAATCGGCTTTTTCGGTGGCATGTCAGCGCGAAACGGCACCATTTTGATGGAGGGGGGTGACTATGCATGCGCGCAGGTGCTCGCGCACTGGTGTTTGTCAGTGCGTTTGTTTGTGCGCACGCATGAGCAGGGGACCCTCCAGTTTGCCGTGGTGCCTGATATTGCTGTATATTGTCATTATTTTTGCGTGCACAGCTTATTTTTAGTGGCGTACTCTTACCAGCTTTCGTTCTCAAAAAGTAGGTTCCTTCGCTCTTGGGGGCTCTCGTGTCGCCACAAATCTGGCGCCATACATCTCAGAAATGGTGGGGGAGAGTGTATGCATACAGTGCCATAGTGTCTTGCTGCCCTGGGGTCTTTTACCGGTAAAAAGTCGGGGCTGGACCCGGCTGAAATCGGCTTTTTCGGTGTTATCTATGCTCAAAACGGCACCATTTTGGTGGAGGAGTGTGACTATGCATGCACGCACGCGCTTGCGCGCTGGTTTTTGTCAATTAGTTTGTTTGTGCGCACCCATGTGGAGGGGACCCTCCAGTTTGCCCTGGTGCCTGATATTGTTGTATATTGTCATTATTTTTGTGCACACAGCTCCTTTTTAGTGGCGTACTCTTACCAGCTTTCCCTCCCAGAAACTAGCTTCCTTCGCTTTTGGGGGCCATTGTGTCGCCACAAATCCGGCGCACACATCTTAAAGATTTTGGGGGAGAGTGTATGCATACGGTGCCATAGTGTCTTGCTGCCCTGGGGTCTTTTACGGGGAAAAAGTCGGGGCTGGACCGGGCTGAAATCGGCTCTTTCGGTGGCATCTCAGCGCAAAACGGCGCCATTTTGGTGGAGGGGGGTGACTATGCATTCGCGCACGCGCGCGCACGCGGGCGCTGGTGTTTGTCAGTGCGTTTGTTTGTGCGCTCGCATGTGGAGGGGACCCTCCAGTTTGCCCTGGTGCCTGATTTTGCTGTATATTGTCATTATTTTTTTGCGTAAAGCTTGTTTTCAGTGGAGTACTCTTACCAGCTTTCCCTCTCAGAAACTAGCTTCCTTCGCTCTTGGGGGCCCTCGTGTCGCCACAAATCCCTCGCCACACATCTCAAAGATGGTGGGAGAGAGTGTATACATACGGTGCCATAGTGTCTTGCTGCCCTGGGGTCTTTTACCGGAAAAAAAGTCGGGGCTGGACGGGGCTGAGGGCTCTTTCGGTGGCATCTCAGCGCGAAACGGCACCATTTTGGTGGAGGGGGGTGACTATGCATGCGTGCACGCGCTTGCGCACTGGTGTTTGTCAGTGCGTTTGTTTGTGCGCACGCATGAGCAGGGGAACCTCCAGTTTGCCCTGGTGCCTGATATTGCTGTATATTGTCATTATTTTTGTGGTGCACAGCTTATTTTTAGTGGCGTACTCTTACCAGCTTTCCCTCCCAGAAACTAGCTTCCTTCGCTCTTGGGGGCCCTCGTGTTGCAACAAATCTGGCGCCACACATCTCAAAGATGGTGGGGGAGAGTGTATACATACGGTGTCATAGTGTCTTGCTGCCCTGGGGTCTTTTACCGGGAAAAAGTCGGGGCTGGACGGGGCTGAAATCGGCTCTTTCGGTGGCATCTTAGCGCATAACGGCACCATTTTGGTGGAGGGGGATGACTATGCATGCGCGCACGCGCGCGCGCGCTGGTGTTTGTCAGTGCTTTTGTTTGTGCGCGTGCATGAGGAAGGGACCCTCCAGTTTGCCGTGGGACCTGATATTGCTGTATATTGTCATTAATGTTTGTGCGCACAGCTTGTTTTTGTGGCGTACTCTTACCAGCTTTCCATCCCAGAATCTAGCTTCCTTCTTGCTTGGGGGCCCTTTTGTCGCCAAAAATCCGGCGCTACACATCTCAAAGATGGTGGGGGAGAGTTTATGCATACGGTGCCATATTGTCTTGCTGCCCTGGGGTCTTTTACGGGGAAAAAGTCGGGGCTGGACGGGGTTGAAATCGGCTTTTTCGGTGGCATCTCAGCGCAAAACGGCACCATTTTGGTGGGGGGGGGGGGGAGGGGGGGGGGGACTAGGGGGTGAAGTGACTATGCATGCCGCACGCGCTCGCGCGCTGGTGTTTGTCAGTGCGTTTGTTTGTGCGCGCGCATGTGGAGGGGACCCTCCAGTTTGCCCTGAAGCCTGATATTGCTGTATATTGTCATTATTTTTGTGCGCACAGCTTGTTTTGAGTGGCGTACTCTTACCAACTTTCCTTGCAAGAAACTAGCTTTCTTCACTCTTGGTCCCCCTGTGTTGCCATATAGATAGATAGATAGATAGATAGATAGATAGATAGATAGATAGATAGATAGATAGATAGATAGATAGATAGATAGATAGATAGATAGATAGATAATAGATAGATAGATAGATAGAAAGAAAGAGAGAAAGATAGATAGATAGATAGATAGATAGACAGACAGACAGACAGACAGACAGACAGACAGACAGACAGACAGACAGACAGACAGACAGACAGACAAACAGATAGATAGATAGATAGATAGATAGATAGATAGATAGATAGATAGATGGATAGAGAGATAGATAGATAGATAGATAGATAGATAGATAGATAGATAGATAGATAGATAGATAGATAGATAGATAGATAGATAGATAGATAGATAGATAGATAGTAGATAGATAGATAGATAGATAGAAATATTTGATTTACTGCCTGAATCTCTTGAAAGTACTATCATGTAGCGCCAGATCTTAGCAAGGAGCAAAAACTTTCAGTACAAGGTTAGGTGTCTTACCCACCAGGATGTAGGGAGGTCACAGGACAGTGTCATGATTCTAATTATTGTAATGAGTACCACCTCTTTCAGAGAATCGGTGTTGACGCACCCACGATATACTGGCACCAATTAAGTGCATTAAAAAATATACATTTTTTTTTTGTGAATGTGTAGAACAGATGTTTAGTGACAAAATCATGAAATGTCAAGGCAGCAGTGTTAAAAGTTCTTGAGTTATAAAGCATAATGTAGGGGTCTGGGTGACAATTCACCCATGAGTATTTATTTATTTATTTATTCATTTATTTATTTATTTATTTATTTATTTATTTATTTATTCATTTATTTATTTATATGGAGGATAATAGAATAACTACTTTGTGCTTTTTTTTTACACCCAGTCCCCATGTGTATGCAGTTTTGTCAGTTTTGTCATCTGTTCCCACTGGAATACGATGCCTACTCTTTCAGAAAGCGGAGCAGGATTTAACATGTGCCCAAGATGATCTGTGTCCTCTTACACTACTCCAGGAGAAAAATCTCCTCGAAGGGGAATCAAACCCCAGTTGTCAAATTGCAGAATACAATGTTCTGACCACTAGGCTAACCTGTCCCCCTTATGGCAAAGGCTATATTTTTTAGCCAGTCATTTTATCTGTGCAATTTATATGTTGGTATCTTCAGATGGCTGTATTTAAACCATTTTATTTGAGTAGATCACATAGTCCTTTTATCTGTGTAGATTACATGTCTGTGGTTTTACATGTCTGTGTTTCTAGTTGACTTTATTTTACCCAGTTTGTCTTTGTGGATTAAATCTTGGTATTTTCAGACAACTATATTGAAGTAGTTTTATTTATGTGGATTACACATCAGTATTTTTAGATGGATGTTATCTAGCGACTCTAATTGTGTGGGTAAATCATTTCTGTTATTAGATGACTGTATTCCAGTTGTTATATGTGGATTGCATGTCTGTTTTTTTTAGATAGATAACTGTATTTAAGTGATTTTTATTATGTGGGTTAAATGTTGGGGTTTGAAGATGACTATTGGAGCAATTTTATTCATGCCATTTACATGCTGGTAATTTTAGACAGCTGTATCTTAGACATTTTGTCTGTGTGGATTACATGTCTGTGTTTTTAGACGACTATATCAAAGGAATTTTATTTGTGAGGATTAAATGTTGGTGCTTTAAGATGACTGTATTGGGGTCCTTTAATCAATGCAGTTTACATGCAGAGTTTTAGAAAACGTGTGTTATCAAGAGGGCTGTATTTTAAACATTTTATCTGTGTAGATCACATGCTGGTATTTTAAGGTAGCAGTAATTTAGCCATTTTATATGTGTGGATTACGCGCCAGTAGTTTTAGAAAACAGAATGTTAGCAGTTTTATCAGTGGATTGCATGCCAGTGTTTTTTTTTAGAAGACTGTATTTTAGTCATTTTATTGGTCTGTACTATGTGTTTTTAGAGTACTGTATTTTATCCTTTTTATTAAGTCTTTACAATGCATTTTAGAGGATTGTATTTTAACCATTTTAATTTTCTGTACTATGTATTTTTAGAGGACTGTATTTTAGCAGTTTTATCTGTATAGATTGTATACTGGTATTTTAAGATGGCAGTAATTTAGCCATTTTATCAGCGTGGATTATGCACCAGTAGTTTTAGAGAACTGAATTGTAGCACCTTTTATCAGTGGATTGCATGCCAGTGTTTTTGGAGTACTGCATCATAACCGTTTTATTAGTCTGTACTATATGTTTTTAGAGGACTGTATTTTAGCCGTTTTACAAGTCTGTATTATGTGTTTTTAATAGGACTGTACTTCAGCCATTTTATCTGTGTGGATCACATGCTGGCATTTTAAAGTGCCAGTAGTTTAGCCAGGTTCTATGTGTTGATTAGGCGCCAGTATTTTTAGAGAACAGAATTTTAGCATTGCTGCCAGTATTTTTAGAGAACAGAATTTTAGCCGTTTATTGATGGATTGCATGGCAGTATTTTTAGAGGACTGTATCTTAGCAGTTTTATCTGTATAGATTTATTTTAAGATGGCAGTATTGTAGCCATTTTATATGCGAGTGGATTAGGTACCAGTAGTTTTTTAGAAGGAAGTTTAGCTGTTTTATCAGTGAATTGCATGCCAGTGTTTTAGCAGACTGCATTTTAGTTAGCCATTTTATTAATCAGTACTATATGTTTTTAGAGAACAGTATTTCAGGTTTTATAACGCTGTACTATGTTTTCAGGGGACTGTATTTTAGCCGTTTTATTAGTCTGCACTATGTGTTTTTAGAGGATTGTATTTTATCCATTTTATTTGTCTGTACTGTTTTTAAAAGACTGTATTTTAGCAATTTTATCTGCATAGATTGCATGCTGGTATTTAAAGATGGCAGTATTGTAGCCATTTTATCAGTGTGGATTACACGCCAGTGATTTTAGAGGACTATATTTTTGCTGTTTTATCTCACAATGCATAAATCCAACATCATTCAGTCCAGAGTTTTAAATTTAATGCATTTTTTCCTTTTACCTAGTCCATGTGTGGTCAGTTCTGGCTATAAATAGCACCAGCTGGCCACAGCTGGGCTGCATTAATTCGCTGGTGAGAGGAGCTGAAAGTGGGGGATACTGACAGCTGTGATCTGTGTGGATTGCATGTTTATGTTTTTAAGTTGCCGTATTTAAGCCATTTTGTGTGTGGATTTTATGTTCCCATTTTTAAATCACTGTGTTTTAACCATTTTATCTGTGTGGATTACATGTCAGTATTTTAATGTCTTTTAGCCAGTTTGTCTTTATGGATTACAGGTTTTTGTTTTTAGATGACAGTATTTTAGTCATTTTATTGGAGTGGATTATTTTTAGATGACAGTATTTTAGTCATTTTATTGGAGTGGATTATTTTTAGATGACAGTATTTTAGTCATTTTATTGGAGTGGATTGTTTTTAGATGACAGTATTTTAGTCATTTTATTGGAATGAATTACATGTCGGTGTTTTCAGGCAACCGTATTTGAGTAATATTATCAGTCTAGAGTATATATGTGTTTTTAGATGACATGCCTCCCAAAAGTCAAAATACAGCTACCTTTATGTTGCAGAAAAATGGTGGAATATGCCAAATCTCACCTATGGTGAACCTTAGAGCTCTAGCTAAAGTAAGAAGTGAAGAAGGGAGTGGGGGTGGGGGTGGGGGTGGGGTGGGGTGGGCAGTTTTACTGACCTCTCTCTCTCTCACATACAGTGCACCTTCCACAAGCACACACACACACACATACCCCTCACAAAAACAAAACACAAGTCAGGCATGTGTGTGTGAACCCCCCTGAACAGAGGCTCACAAAGAAAGCTGTCCACAGTGTTGGAAATGAAGGTGTGAAGTGGCAGGAGGAGATGTGGGGGTGGGGGTGGTTGTGAAAACATTTTCTTTTATTTCAGCAGTCTCATCTCCTCCCTTGCAAGATGTGTGGCCCTGGTTTGATTCACACTTGTGCTGCCCACCGCCCCTTCTATCATAGACAGACACCATCTGCACACAGCATCATCAGTGACACATTAGTCACCACATTACACACAGGATCAGTGACATGTTAGTCACCACATAACACATAACATCAGTGACGTGTCAATCACCACATAACACAGCGACATATCAGTCAGCACATAACACATCAGTCAGCACATAACACAGTGACACAACAGTCAGGATATAACCCAGTACCTGTTCTCCACATACTACTGATTTCAGTAATTTCATTGCAATTTTCATTATCTTTCACAGAGAGTTGGTATTTTTGCACATTGTTAACAACACACTTTTTCAACAAGAAATATTTTTTCTCATCTATTTTTGTAACTATGCTTTAAAAAAATATCTTTGCTGTTGTTTTTTCCCTCTGTTTCTTTCCATTGTACAAAAAATCATCAGCTTTTTGTTTTTTCTCATCAACTAGCAAATCTGAACAGGTCTGTACTGTTCAACATTTTTTGTAATTTTTTTAAGCTTTCAAAAAGGAAGATAACAAAAATTTAATTGTGTGTGTGCATGTGTGTGTGCATGCGTGTGTGTGTGTGTATGTGTGTGTGTGTGTGTGTGTGTGTGTGTGTGTGTGTGTGTGTGTGTGTGTGTGTGTGTGTGTGTGTGTTCCATGCTGAAATCACTTCAGAACAAATCACTCTGCCTTCTAACATTTATTTGATTTTTTAAAGATGCAAAAGGTTTGGTCTTTCATCATTTTTTAAGCTGACTTTTAATTTATTTTATACAGCTCAAAGTCACAGCAAATTTCTCTGCATGAAATTCGGGATGCTCTCCCCTTGGACAGCCTGTTGTCATAAGAGCAGCACCAGAGATTTTGAGTATTATTATTTTTTAAATTTTATTTTATTTTTTATATCAAGGATACAATCTCCCAGGTCAACTTTAAGTGCAGACCTGCCAGTGCCTTAATTCCCTTCATGTATATACACGAACAGAAGATGAAGTTTGCACACAAAGATCCTGAAATTCATGTCAGTGTTCAGTGGGTTACATAAAAATAAACATACCCAGCATACTTTCCTCAAGTCGGAATGTGTCTACACACAAATAGTGATAAATATAGATAACAGCTATTGAGAAATGCAGGGGCTTCAGCACAGAAAATGACAAACACCTAGTGCTGCTAATCTTTCAGATAAGACAATAAGTTGAGATTCCGTGTTGAACATGCATTCAGCACATAAAAAAAAACAACCTCAAACAAACATGCCAATAAGAGATATATCATTGGCAACATTATGTTCAGAAACACCACACTGGTAGCTAAACAAAAACACATGAATATAACGTTTTACAAATACACATGAATATAACATTTTACAAATACACATGAAAATAACATTTTCTTTTTTTAAATGGGTGGAACTGCTTTTCAGATGACATGCTTTTTCTAGGGGAGCAGCTAAAATTTCATGGGGAGAGCAGCTGAAATTTCATGGGGAGAGCAGCTGAAATTTGATACAGAGAATTCTGCTGTGACTGACAGTGGTGTGCACAGCACTCACCTGCCCTGTAGATCCCCAGTCAGCAAGTCCTGTCTCCTCTCTCTCTTCACAGTCTTCAGCTGTCTGCATGTGCCAACCCTGTGAACACACAATAAACTCTTTAGTCATTGACGATACAGCACACAAACACACACACAAACACACACACACAGGAACACACACACACAAACACACATATACACATATGCAAAGGTCCAGATTCTCCTCATGTTCCTGCACATAGATACTAATTTGAAGACTAAATGAACATCACATTCACCTGTGCACACCAAGATAAATGAACACAATACTCAAACACCACTCTCAGTAAAGCGACCCCCCCCCCATCACCCCCCCCCCCCCCCACTGGCTGTTTGTGTTGGTTAGTAAATACATGACCAACAAAAAGAGAACAACAGTGGATTAGTGACATGCTTTTAGGTAGAAAGAAAATAGCCAGCCTCTAACCTTTCATCTTCCAGTCACAGGTAAATACCAACACAATTACACACACACACACACACACACACTCACACCCCCCCCCCCCACACACACCACACACCCACAGCGCACTTAACTTGTGATGGAGATGGCAGCCTCCTATCCTGACCCTGAAGGGTCTTGGTTCACCAGCCCTGTAACACACAGCAGTGAAAATGTAGAAACAACAGCTACCTCACTACATGGATGTCACACACACACACACACACACACACACAACACACACACACACACACACACACACACACACACACACACAGAGAGAGAGAGAGAGAGAGAGAGAGAGAGAGAGAGAGAGAGAGAGAGAGAGAGAGAGAGAGAGAGAGAGAGAGAGAGAGAGATACACACATAGTTTTTCATTGTAATATACACCAAAGTGAAATGGAATCCAACAAATTGCATTTGGAACATACTCTTTCTTTCTGTATGGAATATAAGAATGTCTAACCTTAACCAGGGTGCATGTTACAACTGCAATGACATTTGAGTGATAACACATACCTGTGGTAAGCAAGCTATGTATTTTTATATACCATGCTTTTCTTATTTACTTTTTTATGTATGGCTTGTAAACCACATGGATTTCTCCGTGAGATACTGGAAATGTTTTCATTTTAATTTGGAATCTAGAAACTCTCTACACCTCCCCCCCCTAAAAAAAAAAAATATATATATATATATATATATATATCTACAGACTGAATACTTACTACTGAAAAAAAAGATGGCACCATCAATCCTCAGCTGTCTGGAAACACCAAATCTGTAACTCACAAAAAGGAATAGATATAGTTACTATCTATACCCAACCCCCACCCCCTCCCACCCAAAAATGTATAGACTGAGTACTTACCACAGAAAAAAAGATGGCACCATCAGTCCTCAGCTATCTGGGAACACAGACTCTGTAACTCACAAAAAGGAACAGATATAGATACTATCTACACCCCACCCCCCTCAACCCCACCCCAACTCCTCCCCACACCCACACCCCTACTCCCCCTCCCACACCCACACCCCTACTTTCCCTCCTCACCCTTCCCCACCCCTACCCCCTCCTCACCCACCCCTCCCCTCCCCCTCCCATTCCCTCCCTCCTCCCACCCAAAAATGTACAGACTGAGTACTTACCACAGAAAAAAAAATGGCACCATCAGTCCTCAGCTATCTTGGAACACCAACTCTGTAACTCACAAGAAGGAACAAATATAGATGCTATCTGTACCCCACCCCCCACCACCCCCAGACCACCCAAACACACTTCCACCCACCCCCCTCCCCTGAGCCTTCTGTCCCATCCATCCCCACCCCTCCACAATCCCCCACCCCCACTACTACCCCCCCTCCCATCCCGAAATGTACAGACTGAGTACTTACAGCTGAAAAAAAGATGGCACCATCAGTCCTCAGCCATCTGGGAACACCAACTCTGAAACGCACAAAAAGAAACAGATATAGATATTATCTATACCCCACCCCCCTCACCCCCACCCCGACTCCTCCTCCCCACACCCCTACTCCCCCTCCCCACACCCACACCCCTACTTTCCCTCCTCACCCTTCACCACCCCTACCCCCCTCCTCACCCACCCCTCCCCTCCCCTCCCATCCCTCCCCCTCCCACCCCTCCCTCCTCCCACCCCCTCCCACCCCAAAATGTACAGACTGAGTACTTACCACAGAAAAAAAATGGCACCATCAGTCCTCAGCCGCCTGGGAACACTGACTCTGTAATGCACAAAAAGGAATATACATAAATACTATCTATACCCAACCCCCCCCCCACACCAAACACACCTCCAGCCCCCTCCCCCCCCCCTTGAGTCCTATGTCCCATCCATCCCCACCCCTCCGCATTCCCCCACCCCCACTACTATCCCCCCTCCCCCCATTCCCAAATGTACAGACTGAGTACTTACCACTGAAAAAAAGATGGCACCATCAGTCCTCAGTCATCTGGGAACACCAACTCTGAAATGCACAAAAAAGAATAGATATAGATACTATCTATACTCCTCCCCCTCTCCCTATCCCCCTCCCCCCCATACCCCGAAATGTAGACCGAGTACTTACCACAGAAAAAAGATGGCACCATCAGTCTTCAGCTGCCTCTGGGAACATCAACTCTGTAACGGACAAAAAGAAATAGATATATACACTATCTATACCCCACCCCCCTCCCTCACCCCCTTCCCCCACCACCCTACCATCCAACCCCCCTCCCAACACAAAATGTACAGACTGAGTACTTACCATTGTAAAAAATATGGCGCCATCAGTCCTCAGCTGTCTCTGGAACACCAGCTCTGTAACTCACAAAAAGAAATATGTGTAGGCACTGTCACTGTCACTGTCTGTCTGTCACCCCACCCCTGCCCCCCACCCCTTCCCCCAAAATGTACAAACTGAGAACTTACCACAGAAAAAAACATGGCACCATCAGTCCTCAGCTGTATGGGTACACCAACTCTGTAACTCACAAAAGAGTAGATGTAAATACTATAAATACCCCCCTACCCCCCCCCCCCCTCTCCCATAATGTACAGACTGAGTACTTACCATAGAAACAAAATGGCACCATCAGTCCTCAGCTGTCTGGGAACACCAACTCTGTAACTCACAAAAAGGAATAAATATAGACACTATTTATAACCAACCCCTCATTCCTCTCCCCCTCCCACCACCACTTCCCCCCTCCCCAAAATGTGCAGACTGAATACCTACCAAAGAAAAAAGATGGCACTATCAGTCCTCAGCCATTTGGGTACACCAATCTGTAACTCACAAAAAGGAATAAATATATATACTATCTATACACCACCCCCACCACCCCACCATCCAACCCACCCCCCTGCCACCACAAAATGTACAGACTGAGTACTTACCAAAGTAAAAAAAAGATGGCACCATCAGTCCTCAGCTGTCTGGGAACACCAACTCTGTAATGCACAAAACAGAATATAAATAGACACTATTTAATATGTGCACAAGATTTCTGGGTGGGTTTGCACATGAGGCTTTAGATTTATAGTCTCATTGAAAAGACTTTTGGGGAGAGTGGAGCTAGCATTGCTGTGAACTCCAGGGGAAAAAATCCCCTCAAACTGGAATCAAACTGGGTCGTCAAATTGCAAGCACAATGTTCTGACCACTAAGCTATCTCATCCCCCAGAGAGAGAGAGGGGGGGGGGGGGGGGGGGGGGGGAGAGGAGAGAGAGAGAGAGAGAGAGAGAGGGGAGAGGAGAAGAGAGAGAGAGAGAGACAGACAGACAGACAGACAGACAGACAGACAGACAGACAGACAGACAGACAGACAGACAGACAGACATAGTGTGTGTATGTGTTAGTGTGTGTGTTTGTGTGTGTGTGATCAGGGTTATTTTGTACATTATAATTTGTTCAAGTAGGAGTAATCTAACACACCTCAGAGGCACACTCTGGTCCCCAACTGTCCCTTCCCATTGTCTTCACATGTCTTGAAATTCCTCAAACCTGTGACATCAAAAGCACAAAATGAACACACAAATATGAATACACACATGAAAATTAATACAAAAGGAAAGCAATTTTTGTTGCTACAGGCAAACCTACAGACACAAACTCACAAAAATAAACAAACAAGACAAAAACACAAAAATGGAAACACCAAAATAAACTACTTAACTATTGTGTCTTAAAAAGATCTCTATAAAAACAGAACTACCTCCTCATTTCATTTACTCACTCACTCACTCACTCACTCACTCACTCACTCACTCACTCACTCACTCACTCACTCACCACTCACTCACACACACACACACACACACACACACACACACACACACACACACACACACACACACACACACACACACACCACAAAGAATATTTACCTCTGCCAGAGTCCTGACTGTTTTCCTCCCAGTCCTGTCCTCTACTGTCTCCACACACCAACCTGGCAACTCAGAGATAAAACAGGTGTGTACACAATGTCCACAAATGCACCTGGAGCATTCTCCCCCCCCCCCTCCCCCTGGCCTCCATGTAATTAAATCAAGGGTTTTTTGTAAATTATTTTTACAAGTGTGAGTAATCTAATACACACCTCAGAGGCAGACTCCATCCCCCAACAGTCCCTTCCCATTGTCTTCATATGTCTTGAGATTCACCAAACCTGTGACATTAAAAGCATACAAAATGAACACACAAAATAAGCACAAACAAAGATGAACACAAAGAAGAAAAAAGTTATTATTTTTTTTATCATGCAAAAAATGAACACACACAAATAAAAACAAACAATAAAGACCAAACACACACAAATAAACAAACAAAAGAAACACATAAAAATGGAAACACCTAAATGAATTACTTTAAAATTATCTATCAAAAAGATCTCTGTCAAACTCACTCACTCACACATGAATGAAAACCATTTTTTTTAAATCATAGGTTAAACTTTAATTGTTGGTGATAGTGGGTTTTTTGTTGTTTTTTGTGCTCCTCCCTAATCAAGGCAAAGGCTGGATGAAAAACAGTATGTGAATACTTAACCCTTGAAAAATAAAGATTAAAAGAATGGAAAAGAAAAAAGAAACAGACACCCACACCCACACATAGAGCACTTACCTAATAAAAAAAAATCTTCCAGCCACCTGATGGTCTAATTGCTTTGGTATGGAAACCCTGGGAATGAGACCACAAAAGGAAAACTTTTTTTTTTTAAGTGAACTGGCAAAAAATAAATAAACATAAACAAACAACACCCAAAAAATAAAATATTATAAATTTTTTTTATCATACTCTATGAAACAGACATCTCTCTCTCTCTCTCTCTCTCTCTCTCTCTCTCTCTCTCTCTCTCTCTCTCTCTCTCTCTCTCTCTCTCTCTCTCTCTCTCTCTCCCCAAAATACTAAGCAGTTGGGCAAGCCCCTTTATGTGTTGGGCCAATGGCCTTTTTGTGAGTAAATAGTTCTCAGACATCTCTCTCTCTCTCTCTCTCTCTCTCTCTCTCTCTCTCTCTCTCTCTCTCTCTCTCTCTCTCTCTCTCTCTCTCTCACACACACACACACACACACACACACACACACACACACAGTAATTACCTCTGCCAGAGTCCTGACTGTCTTCCTCCCAGTCCTGTCCTCAACTGTCTCCACACACCAACCTTGCAACTCACAGAATGATCATGTGTGTACACAATGTCCACAACAACATTTGCAGCATTATCAACCCCCTCCTCCCCCCCCTGCCCAATACTCTTCCCCTATTCTCAGATGTCTTCAGCTCCTTGATGCTCTAGTCATGTGATAGAAAAATAATTTTTGTTTGCTACATTATTTGTACAATGAAGTGTATGTACACACACACACTCAGGCACAGGGGGCAGGATATAGCCTAGAGGTTGGAACATTGTGCTCGCAATTTCACAACCCATGTTTGATTCCTGGTCAAGGGGATTTTTCCTCTGGGGTTAACATTAGTGCTGAATCCACTCCCTCCCCCCAAAAAAAAGTCTTTCGATGAGAGTATAAACCAAGACCTGAGTGCGAACGCATTCAGAACATCTTGCGCACACATTATTATCCTGTTCCAATTTTTGTAAGAGTAGGCCATCATGTGCCAGTGGGAAAGATGACATTTACAAAACTGCATACACGGGGACTGGATGTTAAAAAACTTATGATTGTTTATTCTATTATCCTTGATATATTGCATGTACACACCACAATACACACAAAGCACACACAAAAGCACACACACACACACACACATACACACAAACACACACACACACTCACACACAAACACACACTCACACACAAACAGAAACACACTCATAACACACACACACACAAATAGAAACGCACACATAACACACACACACAAATACCAGAACACACAACACACACACACAAGGAACAGACACTGTGACACATATACAGACAGGTTGCCTGTATTCCATGGGTGTGTTACACTTGCTGACACATGGATAGTGGAGCCCTGAATTACATACTGACACATGGACAATGAAACTGTATCTGGTGACACTTGTCCACTGGTGACAGCTCAGTTTATCTGATGTTCCCTATCTTGCAGTGAAACTTTGTGTCCATGGCTTGGAATCTGTTTTCTCCATGTGCTGACAGGGATTCATGTCTGACATGAATGGAGGAAGCTGAATGTGCACAGTAGTACACACTCACTCCTGTATGATGTGTCATAGCAGTTCACTTTGGAAGACTTCAATACAACTGTGGCTGAAGTGACTGTACAAATCTAATGAAAAAATTTCAAAAGTAAAAATAACACTTGTAGGCAGTTCATTCAAAGCTGGTTTGCAGAAGGTCTTGGACATCACTGTGACCAATGTAAATCTATCCAGGATGCTGACTGCACTGACAGGTGTCAGCTTTGAACAAGGGCAGAACTAGCAACAGAGTTTTTGCTGGCTGCTGCTATTATTGGTCCCACTCTTTGAACAAGGGCAGAACTAAAATGTACTTATGCTGGTTGCTGCTATTATTGGCCATACTCTTTGTACAAGGGCAGAACTAGGAATATACTTTTGCTGGCTGCTGCTATTATTGGCTATACTCTGAACAATACAGAACTAGTAATGGACTTATTTAGCTGCTACTATTATCAGCTATGCTCCAACTCTTGCATGTCACTTCCTAAAGACAGACTTGTGATTTCACCATGTTACCTCTACACTTTCAAAATCACAAACTGAAACAAGACATAATATGGGAGTCATTGACAGTTTCAGTTGTCAACTTTCTACAGGTGTCATCACATGAGCAGCACCCTATAAATGCTGTACCACGTCTGCCAAGAAATGCACTTGTGTTCTTTTCAGAAATGCACTTGTGTTCTTTTCAGAAATGCACTTTGTGTTCTTTTAAAAAATGCACTTGTGATTTTTTTTTGTAAGAAAAGCACTTGTGTTTGGTTTTTTTTTTTAAATTGTGTTAAGAAATGCACTTGTGTTCTTGTATGTGGGAGTTTAATCATGTATTGACCATATCTGTTCTTTTCATCACATGCACTACACCTTTCTTCTTGTGTCAGCTGTTTACAATGTTTACTGTCTGATTTTTTTTTTTGGGGGGGGGGTGTTGGGGGGGGGAGGGTTCAACTGCACTGTGTGTTAACATGTGTATTCATGTATGCTGTCTGGGTTCTTTTAGAACTGTTATGTGTGTTATCATGTGTTATTATGTGTTAAATACTATATGCTTCTAGGGTTGACTGGCTCCCTCTGTCTGTCCTCCATACCATCAGCCATACCTATCTGCCCTGCCCTTCTACCCAACATGTTGCTGTAGGCTTCCTCTGTCTGGACAGACAATGGCTGCATCCTCTTTCCCTGCAGTCTTGTGGACAGACAATGGCTGCATCCTCTTTCCCTGCAGTCTTGTGGGCAGACAATGGCTGTATCCTCTTTCCCTGCAGTCTTGTGGGCAGACAATGGCTGCATCCTCTTTCCCTGCAGTCTTGTGGGCAGACAATGGCTGCATCCTCTTTCCCTGCAGTCTTGTGGGCAGACAATGGCTGTATCCTCTTTCCCTGCAGTCTTGTGGACAGACAATGGCTGCATCCTCTTTCCCTGCAGTCTTGTGGACAGACAATGGCTGCATCCTCTTTCCCTGCAGTCTTGTGGACAGACAATGGCTGTATCCTCTTTCCCTGCAGTCTTCTGGACAACTGTCTGGCTTGGCTGCTGGAGTTGTGGAAGAAAGGAAGGATGGAATGAAGGAACACTTTCCTCACCCTTCAGAAGCTCCACTCTGCATTGTTTTTTCTAGGTAGACTTCCACCGCTATTTCTATGACTGGACATGGGTGCCAGGCAGCAAAAGTTTTCCATCACGGTTGTTCTCCCCCCCCCCCCCCCCCTAAAAATTACCCAACAAAAACCAACAACTGAAAAGTACATTTCAGGCTAACAAGTTTTCCCTCCCTCCTACCTGAAAACTTTATGCCCAAGTAACGAGTTCTTCCCCTTCCCTCTCCCCCCACAACATTTCAAGACTAAGCAGTTGTCTTATCAGTGAAAACAGTCCTACCAGGCTTAGTTCCAGGCTAAGCTACACAGGAAGGATAAGAGGTGGGCTTTGGTTGTCAGAAGCTTTTGGAGATACACACACACAAAGGAGCACTTTCTCAGTAGTGGGAGTCTATCCCCACTCCCGGGCTATGACCACCTTTGGCAACCACCAGCCACATCAGATGACTGGCTGTTTGAACAGGGCACAGCATGTTGTGAAGGACCCTTAGGGGTGGAAGCAGTACAAGCATGCACATTCACAAACACACAAACACACACACACACACTCTCTCTCTCTAAGAAAAAAAGTATGTAAATGCTTACTCTGTTACCCTTGAAAAATAAAGATTACTCAATTTAATTTAATTATCTATCTATCTATCTATCTATCTATCTATCTATCTATCTATCTATCTGTCTATCTGTCTATCTGTCTATCTGTCTTATCTAATTTACATGTGTGTTTAGTATCACTGGTGTAGACAAATATTAGATGGAATACTACCATTACTGCTTCTGCTATCATTGCAGTTTACTACCTTTACAGCAACTACTACTACACACACACACACACACACACACACACACACACACACACACACACACACACACACACACACAAACACACATACACACAAACACACACACAGACTCGCACACACTTTTCCACTCCACTCTATAGCTGTATCCATATTTTCCTACATGTCACAGCCAACACACAAAGGACAAGAGGGGGGGGGGTAGACAGGATGGCAGAAAGGAAGGAGAGAAAAAGTGTGGAAGAAGGGGAGTGCCACAGACACACTGAACACTGAACACCTAACCTGAGTACAGGCAGTCACAGACACTGCTGGAAAAAGCACAACGAAGAAAACTTTCACAGAAACTGGAGCAGAAACATCCTAAACTCAGTCTGACTTTCAAAAATGAGAGGATGTTTGTGGTATGAAGCAAACAACGGGAAAGATGATTTCTGAGCAGACAAGAAATGTGGAGAATAGTCAGGACGACACAAACAATAAACACTCCCATACAATGGAATAACAGTTAACCTCTCCCTTTCCAGTGACAAAATTTGCATAAAGAAACATGTTTACCACCAAAAGGAGGGGGAAATCTGTAAATATTCTCATTACACTGACTCTATAAACAAAAAATACTCTAAAGAGCTGGCCACATGTATCACTAGAAGAGGCAGAATACAGCAGTATAGGAAATTTAAAGCAAAGGAAGTTTCCAGGTAAATATCCTTTCACTTTGCTGAGAAAGTCTATTGGGAAACCAGTGAGAATCCAGAAGAAAGGACAAGACATTGAAGGACAGACAGCTGTATGAGGAATTATGCTGGTGTCTATGAACATTCAAAGAAATGGAAATAAGAGAATAAAAGAGAGATCTGCAAAGTTGACCCTCACACTCACTCACTCAGTCCCATGTCCCAAAGGACGTAGGGGGGACATGAGAGAAGACGCAACAGAGATCTTTTTCCATGCTTCACGATCCTGTGTGGCTAGTAGGAGGTGTTGCAGGGGTTGGGCGGTCCAGTCTTTGATGTTGTCAACCCATGATTTCTTTTGGCGTCCTCTTCTTCTCTTGCCCTCGACTGTTCCTTGCAGGATGGTTTTTGCTAGGGTGTTGTGTCTTGTAGTGTGACCATACCACATCAGCTTTCTCCTCTTTATGGTGGAGAGCAAAGGCTCTTGGGGGCCCACACGCTTTTTGATTTCTTCTTTCACATAGTTATTGGTCTTGTGTTCTTTGTATGATATTTTGAGGAGTCTTCTGTGGCACTTGTTCTCGAATGCTTGGATTCTCCTCTCTAACTCTGCTGTCAGAGTCCATGATTCACAGCCATATAGGAGGATAGATATCACGAGGGATTTGTAAAGGTGGTATTTGGTGCAGAAGCTGATGTTGTTGCTTCTGATGATCTTCTCGAGTCTGACTAGAGCAGATGTTGCTGTTGCAATGCGAGCTTTCACTTCATTGTTTGATGTGCCATCTTTTGTTAGGATGGAGCCTAAGTATTTGAATTGGCTCACCTCTTCTAGTGTTTCTCCATTCATCTTTATTTCCGTGATGTCATTACTCGCGCTGTTGACCATGATCTTTGATTTCTCTGTACTGACCTCCATGCCGTATGCGCTCGCTCGATCTGTTAAATTGTCTGTGAGGATTTGCAGTTCTTGTTTGCTGCTGCCCATGAGGTCAATGTCATCTGCAAATCTGAGGTTGCAAAGGGGTCTTCCACCAATGGAGATGGAAGTGTGGTGGTTTTGCAGTGTTTCTGTCATGATGTTTTCGAGGAAGAGGTTGAAGAGTACAGGTGAGAGAAGGCAGCCCTGGCGAACCCCAACCGTGGTCTTGAAGAACTCGCCCACGTGATTATTCATAAAAACTGCACTTTCTGCGTTCTCGTACAGAGCTTTGATGACTTCAATTAGACAGCTGTCAATGTTGAAGTGCCTGAGTACTTGCCAGAGGCCGTCATGCCATACCCTGTCAAAGGCCTTTTTGAAGTCTATGAAATTGTGGTACAAGTCTAGTTGACCCTACCTGGGTTCTTATTGACTAAAGAGGGATCTGGCCCTTAAAAGTTTGACTACAGCAAAAAAAAAAAAAAAAAGCGCAAGGGAGGGGGGGGGGGGGGGGGAATAAAGCACTAACACCTAGAAATGAAATAAATACAATTTCTGAAAAGTCTTAAGACTTGTTGGTCTCCTTGAAATGTCACCTTCCCCAGCTGTGTCCACAAGACATTTCACTAGCTACCAACTCTGTCTCCAAGAATTTTTAGCCTGAAATAATCAGTTGCTAACAACCCACCCTATCCCCCACCCCACAAAATGAAAAAAATCTCCACTAGTATGTTTGAATGTGTTCATGTTTCTGAACAATTTTTATTACCTACTGGTATGCTGTTCAATGTGTTTATGTTTCTGAACAATCTTTATCATCTACTGGTTTGCTGTTGTATGTTTTCATGTTTCTGAACACTTTATCATCAACTCATTTTAATTCCTGGCCAACTTTCTGTGAGATCCTCCATGCTAGCGTGAACACAGGACCATACCAAGCCACAGTGTGCACCATCTGACCCTGAGGTCACCCACCACCAACACCTGTCTGATAACTCACATCTATTCTCAACATTCAACTTTTTGAGAAAAGAACTTTTTCAAATAAGGTAAAAGAAAAAGACAGCATAAGGCTAAAGAGACTGTATTTATTAGTGACTAATGAATAATTGTATTCTTTAAAGAAAAAAAAGATCAACCCAATGAAAGATGTGATTAAAGAAAACAATATAATTTTCCTGAGAGCTACACAGTTTTGTTTCTAGGTCTTAAGTGCTGTGGAATGCTTTACAGGTCTGGGTCACACTAGTTAGCAATTGTATTCAGTCACTGCAGGTAAGAACAGCTCCATGTCCACTGTGGTAGTCAAACCAGTCTGTCAGGCAGTATGGCTATAACTTTGGGGGGGGGATAAAACCAAATTCAGCATTATCTTTAATGTCATAGTGTCAAACAGTGTTTGTCTTTTCTTTTTTTTCACTTGTGCAGTCAAATGTGTTTATATTTCAATTACCTTTTATGACAGGCATTTTCTTGAAAAAAGGCAATTTTAATAACAGAGGGAGTTAATCCATTTTATCATATCACAAAAAATACCATTTATCAACATGTTTAGAATGTGGGTGACTTAGCTGAAAGAAGGGAAAGTGACATTAGTTAAAGCACTGTCCAGTGTGGCTTTGTCAGGGGAATCTTGTGCAATGATGGGGAGGCCAGGCATGGTTGAGACTACATTAAAAAAAAAAAATTCTGGAAAAAAAATGGAGCAGCTGAAGAAAATCAGGAAGACCACTTTAGCTTACCAACTTCTTACTGAAAGATGATTATAGTTATAACTATGAGAGAGTGATTATCACCAGAAAAATAGAGAAGGACAGTTGAATCAATAGGTATAGGAATGTTTTCAAACTCTGACAAGAAAGAGAATTGCTTGTTGAAGAGACCAACAAAGAGAAAATCAAAGCCAACAAGGAGAAAATCAAAGCCAACAAGGAGAAAATCCAACTTGCAGGTGACTGACTGTCGTGAGGAACATGTCAATTCTGCACACATTTTCTACAGCAGGCCGAACTTGCACCTATATAGAGGAGATGAAGCTAACAAGAAAGACAGTGTTTTCTACCTGGCAGTGTATGCCAGTTGAGGCCCATGTAGGAATGTGTGTGTGTGAGTCTGTGTGAGTGTGTGTGCAATCACATGACCCTCTTTATTTAACTCACTAAAACTCCCCTTCCATTCTTTGCACACATGTATGCAGGCTTTTTATGAGTCTTTGTTGTAGTATGCATGAATATCATTGGTGAGAAATGAAAGTCTCATCCAATGTTTTCCTGCAAAAACACAATTTTACCTGCATAAAAACGCATCCCTATGCTTTAAAGCATATTGTTGACAAAATAAACAACCCCGTGATAAACCCCCACCTCCAAAGACCCTCCAGCACCACAGGATCACCCCCTCAGAATTATCAAACCAGGATCACAAACCCACCCCTCAAGGCATCGTAAGTCCATACCCCCACCTCCCCTAATGTGTGTGTGTGTGTGTATGTGTGTGTGTGTATGCATGTCTGTTTGTTTTCATGTAGAGCATATTCATGTGGTGTGTGTGCTCATGCTTGTACATGTTTGTGCTTGCATGTGCACAAACATGACCCCAAAACTTTCCCCGAGAGCCTCTGGCCAGGCGCCATTTTCTTAAGAGCACGACAGGGGTTTTCTCGAGCCTTAGTGTTGATAGACTTGCGGTACTGGCCCTCTTTTAGTGCTCTTGCTTGACGTTGCTGACCATTGCATATGGGGAGGGGATGGGCACTTTCAGCCACCCATATCACTACTATGGGGGCTGTCCTCATCCTGGGGTGAGTAGGTGGTGGTGTGTGGGTGGGGGTTGGTGTGTATGTGTACATGCCTGCATGTATGCATGTGTGTGAGTGTGTGTGTTCATGCATGGGAGAGTGGAAATGTATGTGCGTGTATATGCCCTCTGAAAAGGACTTTCATGCCTTGAAAGGCCGTTTTATGAATCCCCATTTAATAACCCTGACAGAAATGAATCCTAAGTTACTCTTGGGTGTAAGGGAGTACGGCTTACCACAGGGGTTCACAGCTGACAAATGTCTCTCTTCAACACTGGATTTTGAAAATTGATTTTAAAGTTAAACAAAGGAAAAAAAAAACATTGGTTGGGTTCAACTTCTCTTCCTCCCTCCCCCTTTTTTTCTCTCTTTTTCATTTTGAGGGCTACAAAATCTATAACCATGCAGTAAGTTAAGTTTTGTAATCCTTATCTCTCTCTCTTTGTACCTTCTGCATCCTTATTTCCTAACATATGCAATCAATAATATGCATGCCTATATGTTATATCTTTATGTGGTGAGGGTGTGTTGAGGGGGGTGTATGTTGAAGGATGTGTGTATGTTTTTGTCAGGGACAAGGCAGGGGGGGTAGGTTGCAAGCTGGTAAGTTTACAGGGATATGCCTACTGAAAGCAAGGTGTGGACATTCTCTTCAGACAGATTTCTGGATAAAATAAGAAGATAATACAGAAGAGAGCTAATCAGATCAGAAACCAAAGGAAAGAAATATCAAATGATATGCATCTACTGAAGCTTCCTCACAAATGCTACAGTAAGCCAACACTAAATCTTGGAAAATGTGGACTGACTTTCTGAAAACTGGGAATAAGTAATGATGTAGAGAAAGCTGGGGATGTGTAATGACTTTAAGGAAACTGGCAATGAGTAATGGATTAGAAAAAAAAGGAAGTAATAATAAATTAGAAAAATTTAGGAATGAGTAATGACTATAAAAAAACAACTGGGAATGTGCAATGAATTAGAAAGAAACTGAGAATGTGTAATGAATTAGAGAAAATAAGTAATGAGAATCATGTTAAGGAAACTGGGAATGAGTTATGAATTAGAATAAATGGGGAATTAGTTATCAATTAGAGAAAACTGGGAATGAGGATTGACTTCAAGAAAACTGGGAGTGAATAATGAATTAAAAAAAACAACTGGGCATGAGTAATGACTTTAAGAAAACTAGAAGTAGGAATTACTTTTAAAAAAACTGGGAATGAGTAATTAGTTTAAGAAAACTGGGAATAAGGAATGACTTTCAGAAAACTGGGAATATGTAATGACTTTCAGAAAACTAGGATTGTGTACTAACTGAGAGAAAAATGGGACATATCTAACATTGTAGAGAAAACTGGAAAATGTGTGGAGAAAACTAGTAATGACTCAGAGAAAAGCCGGTCACTAATCCTATGAGGAAACACTGAGCAAAGCTTGGCACAAAGAACTACTCCCTGCACTGTGAAGTGACAGGAAGGCATCAGAGGAAATGAACACAGCAGTCTACAGTTAATCAGGATGCAGTCTGATCCCTTTCTGGCCTTCCAGTCCCACAAGATTTATTCACTTGTGTGTGTGTGTGCGAAGGGGGGGATGTTTCTATGTATATAATGCAGCATAGTCATTTATTTCAGATAAGAATGATGACATAGTGATTGACAGAATATATTTAAAATACTGCAGTCATATGATTTTCTAAGTTCAAAGTGCTGCATGATCATATTAACAATGTATCAACACCTGAAATAGTATTATGTCATACATCTACTTTTAAAGTGTTACAGTTGTGTATCTTGGCAAACCAGATACAGTCATGTATCCAGGTTCAAAGTGCTACAGTCAAGTATCTAGGTTCAAAGTGCAACAGTCAAGTATCTAGGTTCAAGTGCTACAATCATGTACCTAGGTTTTATGTGCTACAGTCATGTACCTAGGTTTTATGTGCTACAGTCATGTACCTAGGTTTTATGTGCTACAGTCATGTACCTAGGTTTTATGTGCTACAGTCATGTACCTAGGTTCAAAGTGACAAAGAACTGGTAGAGAGAAATCAAAAGATGTCCAAGGAAACTGTACCTAACCACAACACCCCATGAGCAGATTCTAACCTCCTCAGAAAAACTGTGGCTGATGATGAACTAGAAGAACTGTACCAAAAGAAGTTGAGTAGGCATGAACTAAAACAATAATGCTGTAGTATGGTACTAGACCTTAGCAGTACTTAAGTAGGTAGTGTGTGTGTGTGTGTGTGTGTGTGTGTGTGTGTGTGTGTGTGTGTGTGTGTGTGTGTGTGTGTGTGTGTGTGTGTGTGTCCTACAGACCAGCGTGTCTCAGGAAAAGTGACATCAAAACTCTATTTAATAAATGAAGGAGAAAAAGAAATAAAGCTACAAGCCAATGATGGTAATTTGGACAGCTTTTTACAGCCTCACCTGAACACTAGTTAACAACACTCTGCCAATATCCATCTGGAGGTCAATCCAACAACTTTAATTCCTAACATAAGAAAACTGTTATCACTGACACTGGCTTACACAGCCTCACATTTCAAACTTTTACTTTACAGAGTACATTTATAGATTATTTTTTTAAAAACACCATTAATTGAAAACATTCAACATTATACCTCTCGGATTGTCTTGCTCTATGTGTGTGTGCGTGCATGGGTGCATGCATGTGTGTTTCTGTTTTTGTGTTTATGTGGGGTTTTCCTTTTAAATGTTCATTTATTTATTTATTTTACCCCCCATCCCTGCACCTGATTCTTGCAAGCTAAAAACTCCATGACGGAGCTAACAGCTGGTGCCAATATCCTGCAGACTGCTGGAGAGAATTTCTGATTCATACTGGACAGACACATGTTACTGAACAGTGCCCAGCTTGACCACACCATGAAAAGTCACACTTGAAAAAACAAACTATACTAGCAAGAAATATGCTAAAATCTGCAAACCAGTACTATTTTTAAGGCAAATGAACATTTTATTCAACAGGATTTTGCAGAACAAGTATCTGACAGTTCAACAGCATTTTAAATCAAGAAGATAAGAAACAGATATGTTTAAGTCTCCATTGCTTCAAGTCAAAATGATTCCTAAAAAGAAAAGGCCTGCCAGCTTCTACAACTGATCCAGTGGTAGACCTCTTAGATAAAAAGAAAAGCTTAAAAACATGGCACAAGCCACAGAGTAATCAGCTGACATCAGACACTGAGCTGCTCTAAAACTAAATAGGATTACATGATTTGCTAAACAACTGAACAGAGAAGACTGGTGACTCAGTCCACTGTACACCAGGAATTGTGCAACCCAGACTGTACTGACCTTGAATAACACACTGACATGTCAAATCAGATTGTACTGATGACAGAAGGAATCTTCATATCTATCATATCATCAGCTACACACAGACTGTGATGGGTTATACTGAGGACAACAGAATCCTGACTACCAGTAAACCTATCATGAAGTCATCAGCTACACACAGACTGTGAACACTTATACTAAGTACAGAACCAAATCTTTGACACCAGGGGGGAAGGTAAAAGGACGAGAGGTAGGGAAGGTCATACAACAATAGAAAGAAAAAGAAAAACATTTAAACAACTGATTCCTTACATGTACAAAGCTTTGTTCTCTCTCTCTCTCTCTCTCTCTCTCTCCTCTCTCTCTCTCTCTCTCTCTCTCTCTCTCTCTCTCTCTCTCTCTCTCTGTCTGTCTGTCTGTCTGTCTGTCTGTCTGTCTGTCTGTCTGTCTGTCTGTCTGTCTGTCTCTCTCCTCCCTCCCCCTCCCTCCCTCCCCCCCCCCCCTCTCTCTCTCTCTCTCTCTCTCTCTCTCCATTCCACTTTCTTTCACACACATATACACACACATGCATACATGCACACACACAAACACAAGCACACACACCAGCAGTGCCTACTCCACTTCCCCCCAATTCCTTCAGATGAGACTATAAACCAAGATCCTGTGTGCAAACGCATGCAGAAAATCTTGAACACATTTTAAAGCCTGTTCCCCTTTACAGAAGAGTAGGCCATTGTGTACCAGTGAGAACAGATAACAAACTTGACAAAAATGCATACACATGGGGAAAGGATGTAAAAGAAACCACACGAGCGCCTATGAAATTGTCCTTGAAATAAAAGAATGAAATGAAAACTAAAACAAAATGAATAAATAGATCATACCAACAACAAAGCGCATGAATGCTTATCATATTCATCATTGAAATAAACCAATAAAAAAAAAATAATAATAAAATAATAAATATATGTTTCCTATATAGCACTACAACTGCTTCTGCATTTCCTTGACACAGCACTACAACTGTTTCTACATTTCCCTGACAGCTCTACAACTGCTTCTACATTTCCTTGACAGCCCCCACAGCCCATACAGGGCACATGACCAGTCCAGCAGAGAGAGCGTTGACACAGCCAAAGGTGCAGCACGCTGAGGGAGTCTGCCTGTTCAACAGCAGATATATGTGTAGGGGACTTTGTCTTCCCAAGTCATGCCTAGAGCTTGATGCAGACAGCAGAGATGAACACTTGATGCAGACAGCAGAGATGAACACTTGATGCAGACAGCAGAGATGAACACTTGATGCACACAGCAGAGATGAACACTTGATGCACACAGCAGAGATGAAACACTTGAGACCAGAGTGAACTTGATGCCTCCTGTCTGCAGAGATGAAAACTTGATGCATACAGCTGAGATGTAACTTGGCAGGTAGTTCTCTTGTCTGGTGTCTAGGTCTGGCTGCCATACAGCAGAGTGCTGAGATCACACCTGGTATACATACCTGGAGTTTGCTGTTCAGGGGGAGGTTGCTATTGTTGTCCTGTGCTTGTGTAGTTATGCGTCTGCTTTGTGTATTTGTGCATCTGCTCTGTATTTGTGCATCTATTTTGACTATCTGTGCATGTGCTTTGTGTATTTGTGTTGTAATGTACTGATCTGCATAGTGTATTTGTGTGTCTGCTTTGTGTTTTCTAGCATCAGCTGGGTGGATTTCTTGGCAGTTGTGGTGGAGCATGTATGGAAGGTGATGCCCACAGAGACACCCTATCAATAAAATGACAACTAAACAAGAAAATGAAAACTTTATCTGCATTTTTACTCTTCTGAACTGACATACAATACTTTGACACTCTTCAGCTAAAGTTAGCTCTGTTCAAAGCTGTTTCCTTTTTCAGTACAAAAGCTGGATCAGTTCTCATCTGGCCTCAAGGTAATCACCTGACAGTAACAGACTGCACCTTTTTGAAAGACCACCAAGTCTTCTAGCAAGTTTTTATGCATTGGTCAGGAACTCTTTTGTTTGTTTTTCTTTTTTACATTCTTAATAAAGTGGGCCATTTTCCTATGATAGAAATATCACTAAGATGTTTTGTTTTTGTTTACAAAGCAAACCTTTTTAATGTCTATTACAAAGAAAATACTAAAAGTTGACACTAACAAGCAAAACCTGTACATCCCATAATATGTGGCGATGATGGCTGGTTCTTTGCCTGGGAGAATCATGGGGGGTAAAGGAGATGGTTTCCATTTCTATAAGTCCTGTGGTGACTGAAGAGGCTGATGGGAGTGGAGCACATTCTGCTGCATGCTGGGCAGATGAAGGAAGGAGCTGCCACTGTTGTTGGTGATCCTCTCATCACTCCTCCCACCTCTTACACTTTCTCTTTTGCTGTGATGCTTCTCTGAAGTTCACACTTTCTGCTGGATCTTTGGGTGAAATAACAAAACTTGTCCCAATGCCATGTCTGGTGCTGGATTCCTGCCTATGACAACTGCTTCTTCAGTTTGTCTCTGAAGCTTTTCCTAGGAATGCAAAAGTCACCTTTGCCCTGATTTCATCTGTGCAAAAAAATCCAGCTTCAGTTTTTCCTGTGTCCTCCATCCTTGCTCCATCTTCAGCCCAACCAAGTTGCTGCTGCAGCACTATGGACTCCAGACAAGGCAGGTTGGCTTTGTGAAGAGTATTTTCATTGCTGACATGGTCTTGCCATTGAACGCCAAGGATGGAAGAAAGGCGTGTTAATGAAGCGCTCCAACAGCTTGATCAGCTGATGACTGTGCAGGACCCAGGTTTCTGAACCATACCATAGGGCAGGGCCACCACAGCTCTGTGTACTTGGGTTTTTGTTGAGAGGCAGAGGATTAATTCTGCCATACATTCTTGGGTATAAACAACAGCAACAGCAACACACACACACTAACACACACATAAACACACACACACATAAACACACACATAAACACACACACACAAAAGAGGATTTTTCCTCTGGAGTTAACATCAATGCCAACTCCACTCCTCCCAAAAATCCTTCAGATGAGACTATAAAGTAAAGTCTCATGTGCAAACGCACATTATACATTAAAACCCATTCTGATTTTGAGAAGAAACTACCACAGTGTACCAGTGGAAAAAATGACAAAATTTACAAAGCTGCATATACACAGGGACTGGATGTAAATAAGCAAATGCATGCTTATTCCATTATCCTGGAAATAAAAAACAAAACACACACACACACACACACACACACACACACACACACACACACACACACACACACACACACACAACACCAGACAGGAGAGAGATAGAAGTTTCAACTGACCCCATATCACACATACCTTGCCACATTCTTGTACTGGCCTGGTGGCACAGCAGTGACTTACAGTGTGCACAGCCAGCATCCAGGACTGTGACTGAGCTGGTCAATCTGCAGCCCTCTGTCTGTCTGTCCCTCTGTCTGTCTATCCTGCAAACACACCTTCCTAAGTCACTGACCTCTTCAGGGTGATAAACAGAGTCTGATGTCTTGATCAGGTGATTACAAAGTGTTTGTGTATGTGAGAACAGGCTATATTTTTAACAAATGTTTTATTTGGAGGCTAATGGAATAAGTACTTATGTGGTTTTGTTTACATCTAGTCCTTGTGTGTATGTAGTACTGTAAAATTTGTATTTGCAAGGCAAAAGCCCTGTGAACTGACTGTTGCAAAGTTGGTGTAGTGTGTTTGTCCTTTTTGATATTCAGTCCCTGCTGATATTAGAGGCAACATCACAACAGAAAAAACCCAAAGCAATTCAAAAACAAACAACAACCACCAACAAAAAACAAGAGGGGAGTAAATACACACACACACACACACACACACACACACACACACACACACACACACACAGCACACACACACACACACACACACACACACACACACACACACACACACACACACACACACATACACACACACACACAGAAAAACAAACTGTAAAAAAGTTGTTGTTTTTTAAAGCAACAAAACAATTCAATCCATTGAAACCCCAAAACTATCACCATCACTAAACAGTCCAATAAACTGTATAAATCCTAACAGCTTAATTATTTAATAGCACACTACAACAAAACAAATATCAAAGATTCTAAAGAAGGAAATTGTGTATTATAATGAAAGGAAAATAGTGCCATAGCAAATTACATAACAGAGAGAGAGAGAGAGAGAGAGAGAGAGAGAGGGAGAGGGAGAGGGAGAGGAGAGAGAGAGAGAGAGAGAGAGAGAGAGAGAGAGGAGGGTGGGGCATATCATAACTATCATACATCTTCATACCAGTTCCTAATTTTTAACAGATTTAGTGAGGAAAACTGTTAAAATTTAATGATGATAATAATAATAATAATAATAATAATAATAATAATAATAATAATAATAATAATAATAATGATAATAATGATAGCAACAATAAAAACAAAAGCAAAACAACAGCAATAATGATAATAATAATGATAGTAATAACAATACTACTACTAGTAGTGATAAACCTTCAAATAAGCTTAACTTCTCAGAGCTGATCCAAAGATTTTTTTTAAAAGGGAGACAATTACTCCCTAAATGGGTCATTGTCTCCCTTCCTCCAGGTAACCTGCAGATCTGTACGACAGAGAAATAGGAAACTTTGTTGCAAATCTTATACATTTGTAATCTTCTTCTTTTTAAAAATATCATTTTGCTGAGCTAATCTGCTGTGATGCAGTATAGGCCTATTTAAAATAAAAATGTAAAAAAAAATCGTGCAGACATATATTTGAATGACAACAACAGTGGATACCTTACTGTAACCAGATAACTGTTCCACCAAAACAGCCTGTGCACAATTCGAAGCACTCATTTTTGACAAGGTGATGAGGAAAAAAATAATTTGCAACTGCCACATTTAAACTCTTACCCTCTGTTACTGTCACTTTCGTTCATTTTCAGTCAGGAATCTCAAAACATACACGTAGTTCGCCATCTTGTTTTCATTGTAGTATAAAAGGAAAACAGTGGTTGGTTAGAACTGTGAAGCTCTTGGCAAATCAGAAACGTTGACAGAATATGGTGTTGGTGCTGGTCTATTTTAAGACTATTTGCACAGAAGCAATGATCAGCTGCTTTTCTTTTCTTTTTTTTTTTTGCTTCTAGGCCTTACAGGGCACACAGTACCATTATTTTTGGTCCTTATATGGTACACTGTGCTGGAATCTGGCAATGGTGCAGCCTATAATCATCACTGACTCCTTCGTACACTAAATCAAAATATGACATGACATTTCTCAAAATTGAAGTGAAAAATCAACTAACAAAGAGCAAGTAAAATGAGAGAGAGAGAGAGAGAGAGAGAGAGAGAGAGAGAGAGAGAGAGAGAGAGAGGGAGAGAGAGAGAGAGAGAGAGAGAGAGAGAGAGAGAGAGAGGATTATTATCATTATTTTTAAAAATTCTTTTATTTTGAGGATAATGGAATCAGCACTCACTGTTTGTTTGTTTTTTACATTAATTCCCTGTGTGTGCAGTTTTGTTAAATTTGTCATTTGTGTGTGTGGTGTGTGTGTGTGTGTGTGTGTGTGTGTGTGTGTGTGTGTGTGTGTGTGTGTGTGTGTGTGTGTGTGTGTGTGTCAAAGTCAAAGTCAAAGTCAAAGTCAAGTCAAAGTCAAACTTTTATTTCCAGATGGTACATTGAGTAAGCAGTGCAATTGCTTTTTTTCATCAAGCCATCAATCTAAAAAAAAAAGAGAAAAAAAGAGAGAATAATCATATTTGAACAAGGAAAAACTTAAAGAAGATATGTGGTACAAATGAAAAGATTAAAAATGTGTGTGTGTGTGTGTGTGTGTGTGTGTGTGTGTGTGTGTGTGTGTGTGTGGTGTGTGTGTGTGTGTGTGTGTGTGTGTGTGTGTGTGTGTGTGTGTGTGTGATCGATTTTGGTATGAAAAAAGTATATAACTTGTCTACCAGATATATAGGGTTACACTCTTTTATAATTTGGTTGTAGTTGTTACAAGATTCCTACTGAGGTCCTACATTTCATAGCAGCAGCATAAAGATTGTGTTCAAAGTGCAGTTTGTCTGTTTTAGGGAATGAATCTCATTTTATCATGGAATGTCCTGACTTTATACATTTATGACAAGACTTTATTCCTCAGTATTTTTGTCACCCCATGTCTAGTTATGAATTTTGTAGGCTGATGAAATGTAAATCACGAAAAGTTCTCTTGTCTCTCTCAAAATTTAAAAGATTTACAAGTATTTCTTCACACTATTTGTTGTCATTCACAAGTATACATTGTGTATTTTCAAGAAATTGATATACTTAAAAACATGTTTTGAGGTTTTAATCCAGTTTGTCATTGATGAACTCTTGCTGTTCAGTTCAGTTAGCACTGGTATCATTTTAGGGTGCATTGTTGTAAGGCTTATTCTCCTGTTGAATTTGTTTGTAATCTTCATATCCCAAAAGGAGTAAAAGGAATTAAATCTTGAATCTTAAATCTTGTGTGTGTTCATGTCATTGAAAACCAAAACAAAAAAGAAAACCAAAAATCCCACATCACAATCTACATTCTGATTTCAGAAGTAATCTCCCAAAATATCCCCTGAAAATGACTATGATCATAGACACTAAGGTCCAGATGTTTTAGTATAAAATGCTACAGCACAAAGTAGACTGACTGAGTTGCTCAAAAGGCTAGCTAAACAGAGAAGAGAAGATGATTAACCCTGTAGATACTTACCACCTATGCCTGTGGTCTTTGAGGCAAAGGCCAGAGGTTGAGCATATGCAGGCCTTGCTACTACACCTACAGGTTATGGAAGCAAGCATTTCAGTTTATGTCCAAAGGTGGGGGGTTTTTTAAAGGTTTTTTTGCAACTGATTGATTTCCTTTTTGAAAAACTGACTGCAAATGTGTACCATATAATGAAAGACTCCCATGACAAATGTTCAATTTTGCACATAAGCTGAATAAAATATAGAACAGCTTAGTACAAAGTAGATTTGACTGTTTGTGGGCAGACAGTTTTGTCCTGTTTTGTTTGTTTGTTTGCTTTTATTTTTTTTAGTTTGTTTTTGTTTGCTCTCTGTTTCGTTTTTAGTCTACTACCATCAAAGGGTGATTAAACTTTCAATTGAACAACAATAACAACAACAAAAAACAACAACATACACACACACCCATTGGCTACATGCAAATCACCAAGCAGTGAATGGACATTATGCAAAGCAAAACGAAATGCTTAGATGATAATAACCTTTAGATAAGAGTATAACTACAGTTATTGTCAATTTAAACTTGTCTTTAACAATATCAAGTCAATAAAGGAACCAATATTATTAATATCAACACAAGCAATAACTGAATTGCAAAACTAAACAGATAAAACAGCATAGGAAACAAGACCTGTGTGTGCGCCTGTGTGCATGCGCATACTGTGTGTGTGTGTGTGTGTGTGTGTGTGTGTGTGTGTGTGTGTGTGTGTGTGTGTGTGTGTGTGTGTGTGTGTTCTTATGTGTGCACAGGTGTGCATGTGCTAAATAGGTTTGTGTGTGCACATGCATGTGAGTCTGTGTGTGTATGTGTGTGTGATAGAGAGAGTGCGAGAGCAAGAGCGAGAGCAAGAGAGAGAGAGAGAGAGAGAGAGAGAGAGAGAGAGAGAGAGAGAGAGAGAGAGAGAGAGAGAGAGAGAGAGAGAGAGAGAGAGAGAGAGAGAGAGAGAGATTAAAACTTTGAAACTTTTATTAAAGGCGCGCGCGCGCTGGTGTTTGTCAGTGTGTTGGTTTGTGTGCGTGCATGTGCAGGCGACCCCCCACTTTGCCCTGGTGCATCATATTGCTGTATAGTGTCATTATTCTTGTGCCCAATGCTTGTTTTTCGTCCCGTACACTTACCAGCTTTCCTTCCGACACACTAGCTTTCTTAGCTCTTGGCGGCTCTCGTGTCGCCACAAGACCGGCGCCACATCTATGCAAGATGGTGGGAGAGAGTGTCTGCATACAGTACGATTACCTCCTGGTGCCGTGGGATCTTTTACCGTGCAAAAGTCGGGGTACCACGGGGCTGGAAACGGCTCTTGGGCTGCTATCTGTGCTCAAAACGGCATCTTTTTCCGGTGGGGGGTGGGTATGCTTGTGCATACGAGCGCGCGCGCTGGTGTTTGTCAGTGTGTTGGTTTGTGTGCGCGCATGTGCAGGCGACCCCCCACTTTGCCCTGGTGCATCATATTGCTGTATAGTGGCATTATTCTTGTGCCCAATGCTTGTTTTTCGTAACGTACACTTACCAGCTTTCCTTCCGACAAACTAGCTTTCTTAGCTCTTCACGGCTCTCGTGTCGCCACAAATCCGGCGCCACACCTATGCAAGATGGTGGGAGAGAGTGTCTGCATACAGTACGATTACCTCCTGGTGCCTTGGGGTCTTTTACCGTGCAAAAGTCGGGGTACCATGGGGCTGAAAACGGCTCTTGGGCTGCTATCTGTGCTCAAAACGCCATCTTTTTTGGGTGGGGGGTGGGTATGCTTGTGCGCACGAGCGCGCGCTGGTGTTTGTCAGTGTGTTGGTTTGTGTGCGCGCATGTGCAGGCAACCCCCCACTTTGCCCTGGTGCATCATATTGCTGTTTAGTGTCATTATTCTTGTGCCCAATGCTTGTTTTCCGTCCCGTACACTTACCAGCTTTCCTTCCGACAAACTAGCTTTCTTAGCTCTTCGTGGCTCTCGTGTCGCCACAAATCCGGCGCCACACCTATGCAAGATGGTGGGAGAGAGTGTCTGCATACAGTACGATTACCTCCTGGTGCCGTGGGTCTTTTACCGTGCAAAAGTCGGGGTACCACGGGGCTGAAAACGGCTCTTGGGCTGCTATCTGTGCTCAAAACGGCATCTTTTTCGGGTGGGGGGGTGGGTATGCTTGTGCGCACGCACGCGCGCGCTGGTGTTTGTCAGTGTGTTGGTTTGTGTGCGCGCATGTGCAGGCGACCCCCCACTTTGCCTGGTGCATCATATTGCTGTATAGTGTCATTATTCTTGTGCCCAATGCTTGTTTTCGTCCGTACACTTACCAGCTTTCCTTCCGACAAACTAGCTTTCTTAGCTCTTCGTGGCTCTCGTGTCGCCACAATTCCGGCGCCACACCTATGCAAGATGGTGGGGGAGTGTCGATACAGTACATTACCTCCTGGTGCGTGGGTATTTTACGTGCAAAAGTCGGGGTACCACGGGCTGAAAAGGCTCTTGGGCTGCTATCTGTGCTCAAAACGGCATCTTTTTCGGGTGGGGGGTGGGTATGCTTGTGCGCACGCGCGCGCGCTGGTGTTTGTCAGTGTGTTGGTTTGTGTGCGCGCATGTGCAGGCGACCCCCCACTTTTGCCCTGGTGCATCATATTGCTGTATAGTGTCATTATTCTTGTGCCCAATGCTTGTTTTCGTCCCGTACACTTACCAGCTTTCTTCCGACAAACTAGCTTTCTTAGCTCTTCGTGGGCTCTCGTGTCGCCACAAATCGGCGCCACACCTATGCAAGATGGTGGGAGAGGTGTCTGCATACAGTACATTACCTCCTGGTGCCGTGGGTCTTTTACCGTGCAAAATCGGGGTACCACGGGGCTGGAAACGGCTCTTGGGCTGCTATCTGGCTCAAACGGCATCTTTTCGGGTGGGGGTGGGTATGCTTGTGCGCACGCACGCGCGCGCTGGTGTTTGTCAGTGTGTTGGTTTGTGTGCGCCATGTGCAGGCGACCCCCCACTTTGCCCTGGTGCATCATATTGCGTATAGTGTCATTATTCTTGTGCCCAATGCTTGTTTTCCGTCCCGTACACTTACCAGCTTTCCTTCCGACAAACTAGCTTTCTTAGCTCTTCGTGGCTCTCGTGTCGCCACAAATCCGGCGCCACACCTATGCAAGATGGTGGGAGAGAGTGTCTGCATACAGTACGATTACCTCCTGGTGCCGTGGGGTCTTTTACCGTGCAAAAGTCGGGGTACCACGGGGCTGAAAACGGCTCTTGGGCTGCTATCTGTGCTCAAAACGGCATCTTTTTCGGGTGGGGGGTGGGGTATGCTTGTGCGCACGCACGCGCGCGCTGGTGTTTGTCAGTGTGTTGGTTTGTGTGCGCCCATGTGCAGGCGACCCCCCACTTTGCCCTGGTGCATCATATTGCCGTATAGTGTCATTATTCTTGTGCCCAATGCTTGTTTTCCGTCCCGTACACTTACCAGCTTTCCTTCCGACAAACTAGCTTTCTTAGCTCTTCGTGGCTCTCGTGTCGCCACAAATCCGGCGCCACACCTATGCAAGATGGTGGGAGAGAGTGTCTGCATACAGTACGATTACCTCCTGGTGCCGTGGGGTCTTTTACCGTGCAAAAGTCGGGGTACCACGGGGCTGAAAACGGCTCTTGGGCTGCTATCTGTGCTCAAAACGGCATCTTTTTCGGGTGGGGGGTGGGTATGCTTGTGCGCACGCACGCGCGCGCTGGTGTTTGTCAGTGTGTTGGTTTGTGTGCGCCCATGTGCAGGCGACCCCCCACTTTGCCCTGGTGCATCATATTGCCGTATAGTGTCATTATTCTTGTGCCCAATGCTTGTTTTCCGTCCCGTACACTTACCAGCTTTCCTTCCGACAAACTAGCTTTCTTAGCTCTTCGTGGCTCTCGTGTCGCCACAAATCCGGCGCCACACCTAATGCAAGATGGTGGGAGAGAGTGTCTGCATACAGTACGATTACCTCCTGGTGCCGTGGGGTCTTTTACCGTGCAAAAGTCGGGGTACCACGGGGCTGAAAACGGCTCTTGGGCTGCTATCTGTGCTCAAAACGGCATCTTTTTCGGGTGGGGGGTGGGTATGCTTGTGCGCACGCACGCGCGCGCGCTGGTGTTTGTCAGTGTGTTGGTTTGTGTGCGCCCATGTGCAGGCGACCCCCCACTTTGCCCTGGTGCATCATATTGCCGTATAGTGTCATTATTCTTGTGCCCAATGCTTTGTTTTCCGTCCCGTACACTTACCAGCTTTCCTTCCGACAAACTAGCTTTCTTAGCTCTTCGTGGCTCTCGTGTCGCCACAAATCCGGCGCCACACCTATGCAAGATGGTGGGAGAGAGTGTCTGCATACAGTACGATTACCTCCTGGTGCCGTGGGTCTTTTACCGTGCAAAAGTCGGGGTACCACGGGGCTGAAAACGGCTCTTGGGCTGCTATCTGTGCTCAAAACGGCATCTTTTTCGGGTGGGGGGTGGGTATGCTTGTGCGCACGCACGCGCGCGCTGGTGTTTGTCAGTGTGTTGGTTTGTGTGCGCCCATGTGCAGGCGACCCCCCACTTTGCCCTGGTGCATCATATTGCCGTATAGTGTCATTATTCTTGTGCCCAATGCTTGTTTTCCGTCCCGTACACTTACCAGCTTTCCTTCCGACAAACTAGCTTTCTTAGCTCTTCGTGGCTCTCGTGTCGCCACAAATCCGGCGCCACACCTATGCAAGATGGTGGGAGAGAGTGTCTGCATACAGTACGATTACCTCCTGGTGCCGTGGGGTCTTTTACCGTGCAAAAGTCGGGGTACCACGGGGCTGAAAACGGCTCTTGGGCTGCTATCTGTGCTCAAAACGGCATCTTTTTTTTTTTTTTTTTTTTTTCTTCGGAATCTTGCTTTCGCCAGTTCGGCGACCTCGTTGCCCAATCGGCGCCATACTGATGTCAAGTATTGTGCGCAAGTGTTGTTCCGTCCCGTACACTTAACTGTTCTACAAACTCTTTTAGCTCTTCGTGGTTCTTCGCACAAATCGGGGCCACGCCTGAAAACGCAGTGGGAGCAGAGTGTCTCATAAGGCACTATTTCCGGTGGGGGGGGGTCTTGTCGACCGCAACAAGTCGGACCACGGGTGTTTGAATCGGTGTTGTGTGCGCCATGTGCAGGCGACCCCGCACTTTTGCCCTGGTGCATCATATTGCCTATAGTGGTCATTATTCTGTGCCCAATGCTTGTTTTCCGTCCCGTACATCTGTACCAGCTTTCCTTCCGACAAACCTAGCTTTCTTAGCCTTGCGTGGCTCTCAGTGTCGCCAAATCCGCGCCACACCTATGCAAGATGGTTGGGGAGAGTGCCCGTGCATACGTACGATTACCTCCTGGCCGTGGGGTCTTTATACCCGTGCCAAAAGTCGGGGTACCACGGGGCTGAAAACGGCTCTTGGCTGCTATCTGTGCTCAAACGGCATCTTTTTCGGGTGGGCGGGTGGTATGCTTGTGCGCACGGCACGCGGCGCGGGTCCGTGGTTGTAACGTCTGGGCGTTTTGCTTGTTGCGCCCTGGTGCAGGCGACCCCCCACTTTGCCCTGGTGCATCATATTGCCGTTGTGGTCATTATTCTTGTGCCCCATGCTTGTTTTCCGCCCTGTCACATTACCAGTTCCTTACGACAAACTAGCTTTCTTAGCTCTTCGTGGCTCTCGGTCGCCACAAATCCGGCGCCACACCTATGCAAGATGGTGGGAGAGAGTGTCTGCATACAGTACGATTACTCCTGGTGGCCGTGGGGTCTTTTACCGTGCAAAAGTCGGGGTACACGGGGCTGAAAACGGCTCTTGGGCTGCTATCTGTGCTCAAAACGGCATCTTTTTCGGGTGGGGGTGGGTATGCTTGGCGCACGCACGCGCGCGCGGTGTTGTCATGTGTTGGTTTGTGTGCGCCCATGTGCGGCGACCCCCCACTTGCCCTGGTGCATCCATATTGCCGTATAGTGTCATTATTCTTGTGCCCAATGCTTGTTTTCCGTCCCGTACACTTACCAGCTTTCCTTCCGACAAACTAGCTTTCTTAGCTCTTCGTGGCTCTCGTGTCGCCACAAATCCGGCGCCACACCTATGCAAGATGGTGGGAGAGAGTGTCTGCATACAGTACGATTACCTCCTGGTGCCGTGGGGTCTTTTACCGTGCAAAAGTCGGGGTACCACGGGGCTGAAAACGGCTCTTGGGCTGCTATCTGTGCTCAAAACGGCTCTTTTTCGGGTGGGGGTGGGTATGCTTGTGCGCACGCACGCGCGCGCTGGTGTTTGTCAGGTTGGTTGGTTTGTGGCGACCCCCATGTGCAGGCGACCCCCACTTTGCCCTGGTGCATCATATTTGCCGTATAGTGTCTTATTCTTGTGCCCAATGCTTGTTTTCCGTCCCGTACACTTTACCAGCTTTCTTCCGACAAACTAGCTTTCTTAGCTCTTCGATGGCTCTCGTGTCGCCACATATCCGGCGCCACATCCTATGCAAGATGGTGGGAGGAGTGTCCTGCATAACAGTACGATTACCTCCTGGTGCCGTGGGGTCTTTACCGTGCAAAAGTCGGGGTACACGGGGCTGAAAAGGCTCTTGGGCTGCTATCTGTGCTCAAAACGGCTCTTTTTCGGGTTGGGGGTGTTGCTTGTGCGCACCGCACGCCGCGTGGTGATTTGCAGTGGTTGTATTGTGCGCACATGTGCAGGCTGACCCCCACTTGCCTGTGCATTCTATTGCCGTATAGTGTCTTATTCTTGTCCCAATGCTTTTGTTTTCCGTCCCGTTCACTTACCAAGCTTTCCTTCCGACAACTAGCTTTCTTAGCTCATGTGGCTCTCTGTCGCTACAAATCCGGCGCCACTCGTTGCAGATGGTGGGAAGAGTGTCTGCATACAGTACGATTACCATCCTGGTTTGGGCCGTGGTACGGCATCTTTTACCGTGCAAAGTCGGGGTACCACGGGCTGAACGGCTCTTGGGTGCTATTGTGCTCAAAACGGCATCTTTTTCGGGTGGGGGTGGGTATGCTTGTGCGCACGCACGTCGCGCGCTGGTGTTTGTCAGTGTGTTGGTTTGTGTGCGCCCATGTGCAGGCGACCCCCCACTTTGCCCTGGTGCATCATATTGCCGTATAGTGTCATTATTCTTGTGCCCAATGCTTGTTTTCCGTCCCGTACACTTACCAGCTTTCCTTCCGACAAACTAGCTTTCTTAGCTCTTCGTGGCTCTCGTGTCGCCACAAATCCGGCGCCACACCTATGCAAGATGGTGGGAGAGAGTGTCTGCATACAGTACGATTACCTCCTGGTGCCGTGGGGTCTTTTACCGTGCAAAAGTCGGGGTACCACGGGGCTGAAAACGGCTCTTGGGCTGCTATCTGTGCTCAAAACGGCATCTTTTTCGGGTGGGGGGTGGGTATGCTTGTGCGCACGCACGCGCGCGCTGGTGTTTGTCAGTGTGTTGGTTTGTGTGCGCCCATGTGCAGGCGACCCCCCACTTTGCCCTGGTGCATCATATTGCCGTATAGTGTCATTATTCTTGTGCCCAATGCTTGTTTTCCGTCCCGTACACTTACCAGCTTTCCTTCCGACAAACTAGCTTTCTTAGCTCTTGGCGGCTCTCTGTTTAGAGAGAGAGAGAGAGAGAGAGAGAGAGAGAAAGAGAGAGAGAGAGAGAGAGAGAGAGAGAGAGAGAGAGAGAGGAACTGGCAGTTGTACTGAAATAACAACCAATCAGAAAGGCCCACTGTCAACACACAACTGCTGCTTCATATAAAAGCTTTTCCGTGTATCCCTCTCTGAGCATATAAACCTATCTAAAAGCGCGCGAAATCGACATCCCCCCCCCCCCCCTCTTTTTTTTTTCTTTTTCATGTCTGTTTCAACTGCAGGGTACCTTGATACCATCAACAGCACTAGCAGCATAGTTCTCCACCTCCATCCTAACAAACACCTGTACCCAGGGGCGCCTAGAAGTTTAACAGTTTGTGACACACCTGTAGTGAAGGTAAGATGTTGCTGCTTGGGTATTTATTGTAATCTAAACATTCTTGCAGTTGTCAGACAGTAGTTTTTTTATATATGTATGTTTGGTTTGTATTTTTTGTACTGTCCAGGGTTGCCTTTCAAACACACATACACATACACACCCGCACACACTCGCATGTAGGGAGACATTCATGCAAACACACACAACTCATTTATGCATGCAAGCATATATATGCATACGAACATTCATTCATGCAGATAGATGACATGCATGCACAGAATGGCAGACAAACTGCTACAAACATACCCATTTTTACCACTCCCCCTCCCTCCCCCCACTGTTTTGTTCTTTGAATGCTCACACAGTAGCAACAAAGTCTGTCATAATAGCAAAACATATCTAGTGCTGCTGTGAAGCACGTCACAAGTCACAAGAGGAATGCCCCTTCAGGGTAGGACAGAACTGTAATCTTTTAAGTCTTTCTGCAAAAAACAAAGGCAAATGGACCAGACAGACAATAGACTCTTTATTTTATTTATTTATTATTATTTTCTATCGAGGATAACAGAATAAGCAATCATGTGCTTTTTTTCATCCGGTCCCGTGTGTATGCAGTTTTGTAAATATTGTCATCTGTTCCCACCGGCACACGATGGCCTACTCTTACGAAAAGCGGAACAGGATTTAACGTGTGCACAAGATGTTCTGGACCAAGGCAGAAGCAATGAGTGAGATAGAAATAATAATTTGAAAAGAGAATTAGCAGAAATTTTCCAGAAAGTAGTGATGCTATCTATATTGATACTCCCGCCCCCCCCCCTACCCCCCCCCCCCCCTTCCCACCTTTACACCCACTGGGAGATCTGTCCTTTGATATCCGACATTGTAAAGAGACTTTAGCAGACACTTAAAGCAAACTGCCGCCAACTTTTCTTTCACAGAATGGGGTCACATTTCCTGCCATGGTGCCCTAAATTCAGCCACCAATCACAGCAAAGCAGCACCTTGTTTGAAAATAAGGTGGGCCGCCCCCCCCCCCCCCCCCCCCCCCCCCCCCCTCCCCGACTTTGAATTTCAGAACAAACCCGTGCTGCTGTATCTGCCATGCTGGTAGATCTAAAAGGAGGTAGCCCACACTGCCCTGGTGTGTTCGTAAGCACACGCACTCATGCACGCAGGCACACACGCACACACACAGTACATTGGGTTAATACATTCTCTTTAAGTGTAGGACAAACATGCACCCTGTATAAGAAAGAATTACATTTCCTTAGGTCAAAGAAGATATTGATTCAGAGATAAACGTCCAAGCTATCTTAACCCATAGTGCAAATGAACAATTTAGGATAGAATGGGAGAAGCTAATTCCCTTTAATGCAGATCAAAGCCTAGTTATTGCACATCCCTAGATAATCAAATGTTTAAACAAAATAACAAGCATAGACACAACCACTTGCTTATATTTCCAAGACCCAGAAACAAACTATACAAATCGAGCTTCTTGTATTCAGAATAGGCCTCCAAAACTTTTTAACTTACCAAAAACAAAGATCAGTTTCAAATGCATCTAAAAGTACAATTGTTTCATAAATTATTCAGTGTTTCGGTTGTCTAGAGGTAGGGCGCCTGGCCTAGAAAGCGAAAAGTAGGGTCAAAGTGTGGGGTGGTTGGAATCCCGTTTGGGCCCAAAACTTTCCCTCCATCCATTAGATCATGAGTGGTGGTCTTTCGGATGAGACAATCAACCAAGGTCCCGTGTGTTACACATTATTTAGCGCACGTGAAAGAACCCACGGCAGCAAGAGGCTTGTCCCTGGCAAAACTCTGTAGAAAAAAACCACTCTGATAGGGTAAACAAATACACCTGCAGACAGGAAAAAGAAAATAAATAATGGGTAGTCACTGTACTTGTGGCAACGCGCTCTTCCGGGGAGAGCAGCCCGAATTTCACGCAGAAAAATCTGTTGTGACATAAAGTGGTTTAGAAGATGATTGGTAAACTTGTACAGTGATCTTTCCTTTACGCTTCCTCCTTTTCTGTTTTACTTGAACGTGTTTGTAGTTGGGCTTTATTGTTACCCTTTTTGCACTTTCACACCACTTTAAGTCACGGCACATTTCTCTGTGTGAAGCTCGGGCTGCTCTCCGTGGGGAGAGCACGTCACCACGAGAGCAGTGCCACCCATTTTTTTCTCTCCCGGTCTGCAGCAGTATTGGCTTCCCTACAAGAGTGGCTCTTTTCTATTAAATTTTGCCATGGACAACTCTCTTGTTGCCGTGGATTCTTTTACGTGAGCTAAATATAGGACCTCGGTTCATCGACTCATCTGAAAGACTAACACCCAGACAACCATTCATGCTCTAATGGATGGGGGGAAAGTTTAGGCCTAAACGGGGGTCAAACCACCGCACACTTCCGAACTGGACTTTTCACATTCTTTGGCAGGCCTGTTACTACCACCATCCATTCAACAAATGAAAGGAAAGCTAGGAAGGCTTTTTCTTTTTTTCAGTTGTAACTGAAATCAGTATAATGTGTGCATGAGGTGGGGATATGGCGGTGTCACTGATGTTATTGTTATTATAAATGAGGTACGACCCAAGTTTATGCAGCCATAAATATGTATTAATATATCTTATCTAGGAGTACCCATCTGCTCATGTGGTGATCTGATATTAGATCCTGACAGCTTTGTGTGTGCGTGTGTGTGTGTGTTTGTGTGTGTGTGTGTGTGTGTGTGTGTGTGTGTGTGTGTGTGTGTGTGTGTGTGTGTGTGTGTGTGTGTGTGTACATCATGGCTGATTTTGTAAAAAAAAATTTGTATTTTGAACCACTTTATGTCACAGCAGATTTTTCTGCTGAAATTCGGGCTGCTCTCCCCGGGGAGAGCGCGTCGCCACATGTGCAGCGCCTACCTTTTTTTTTTCTTTTTCCTGCATGCAACTGTATTTGTTTCCCTATCAGAGTGGCTTCTTTCGACAGAATTTTGCCAGGGTCAGCCCCCTTGTTGCCGTGGGTTCTTTTATGTGCGATAAATAGTGATGTGTAACACACGGGACCTCGGTTTATCGTCTCATCCGAAAGACTAGCGCCCAGACCACCACTCAGGGTCTAATGAATGGGGAAAAAGTTTTGGGTCCAAACGGGGTACGAACCACAACACACTCAGACCCGGACTTTTCGCTTTCTAGGCCAGGCGCGTTACCATCTAGACCACCCATCCACCTCTTTCGTTTTCACGGAATTCCGTATTTGCGATTTGGGATTTTAAAAAAAGAATATTAGATCCAAGACCTTCAGTCCTGATGAAAATGATCAAGTAGACAACCTGTGATGAATTCCTCCTTGAAAATCCTTGAAAGTGAAAGCTTGTTTATCTAAAGTATTCTCATTAAGGTGGATGATAAACTAGAGATACATTTTTGTTCTGAAAGATAAAGAAAGGTTTGAATACGTGTGAGTGCGTGGATATTATGAACAAGGACTAGCAAACAACAAAGTTTTCCAGGGAGTAAATATTCATTTGGAGCAAGCGTTTGAAGCTCAAGCAAACTTCCAAGGGCAGTGGTGACGCTTTTGTTTGGACTCTGGCTGCTATGAAACAGATACAAGGTTACAAATAGAACGTCTGATGTGCTTCATGCTGGGGCCTACATGAAATCTAGGCTTAGTGCTGATTTGGAAAAATTACGTGATGAAGACAAGTGAACATTGTATTTTCGTTTCTACATAGGGCTATTTCATCTCAAGTGCGGCATTCTTTTGGTGCTGATAATAACCGGTAGATGCTGTATCAAAACGCATTGATAGATAATGAACTTTGCTATTATTTTCAGCCTTGGTAACTAGATTATTCTAGAAAAGAATACCACAGAAGAGGAAAGAGGCAAGGAAAGGAAACGACAAACAAGAGAGAGAGAGAGAGAAGGCAAGGCAAGGCAAGGCAAGGCAAGGCAAGGCAAAGTCTTTTTTTCGAGGATAATAGATAAGCACTCATGTGCTTTTTTACATCCAGTCCCCACCCTTTTCAGGGATACATCAAGTTGAAAAGATACTAAACAATAAAACTTAACGCAGTACCAAACAACACACAAGAATAAGGACACTATATATGATAAGGTAATAAAAATGCACTCGATCAGAAGACAAAAATCAGAAGTCACAATAAAAAGATTTTGATTATGGAAGAATAGAAAAGTGTTAATAGGTAAGGAGCAAACAAAAGAATAAGATGAATAAACAACTGAAAACATCAATCCACCACCATCTGTCGAAAGTTATACATGTAATATAAATCATACATTTGGATAAAAGGGGGGGGGGGGGGGGGGGGGGGGGGGGGGGGGGGGGGATTTAACTAATATCCTTATTGGAGGGGGGGGGGTAGAGATACTACCAATAAAAAATATAAATAAAATAAAAAAAATTTAAAAAGGTACATAAAACATCCTAGATGTTTCAAGAGAATAGTCAGAGAGAGAGAGGCAAGGCAAGGCAAGGCACAATTCCTCCACTCGAGGACAACAGACAAGCACTCGTGTGCCTCTTTCACATCCAGTCCCCACTCCCCCCAGGGACAACATCAAGATAAAAAGACAGCCCCAACCAAAACAACAACTACAAAGGTTCAAACACCAAGAGCAAAAAATCATACCAAGTATCAAACAACAGGCGAGAAACAAACCAGAGATACAATATTAAGGCAATGTTATAAAAAGGCACTCATTCAGAAACGAAAACAAGAAGCGAGACTCAATGACGATTTCGATTTGAATATATAAAAAAACAACAAAAACAAAAAACAAACAAACAAAACAAACAAACAACAACAACAAAAAAAGAAACCAAACAAAACAAACTAAAACCGAACAACAACAACAACAACA
>CM060350.1:13789078-13807514 GCA_030674155.1 Stramonita haemastoma | reverse complement strand
TTTTTGTTTTTGTTTTTTTTGGGGGGTGGAGGAGTCGGGAGGGAGAGGGTTAATGTGCCTGTGGTTTTATTTTTGGGGAGGGTTAAATAATGTTCCGTGTGTTTTTATGGGGGGGGGTTAATAAGGTGCCTATGTTTTGTGTTGTGTTTTGGGGGGGAGATATAATGCCTCTGTGTGTGTGTGTTGTGTGTTTTTGTTGGTGTGTGGGTTATGTGTTGTGTGTGTGTGTGTGTGTTCGGGGGTGTGTGTATGTGATGTGTGGTTGTGTTGTGGGTTTTTTTCAATAGACTTAGATGTGGGTGCAGACTGTGTCATTGATTTGTGGAGATTGAGGATTTGTACGGTTAAACATTTTACAAAAAAGATAATAAGGCAAGATATGTTTTAGTTGTATGGAACATGTGCCTGTGTTTTTCCTTTTCTCTGGAAATGGTTGTTGTTTTTTAAATCACTTCAATTGAAAACAAAAGAAAAAATTGGCTGTATGAATGTAATGGTTTTAAGTATAGTATTGGATAAAATGTGCCTCAGGTTTTTCTCCTTTTTTGGGGAAAGGGTTTTTTTTTTAATCACTTCAAATTTGAAAACAAAAGAAAGCTTGTGCTGTGATTTGACATTTAATGGTTTATTATAGTATTGGAAAACAAAAAAAACGTGGTTGTTGTTTGTTTTGTTTTTAAATTATGATATCCATTGGAAATCAACAAAGAAATGGAGAACGTTGCATTATAGTGTACAGAAAGTGCCCAGAGATGGGTTTTTAAAAATTCTATAGATGATTTTTCTCTTCTTTTTTTGAAGTAATGAGGTCAAACGTGAATTTACAATAAAAATGTGTGTAGTATAATTGTGTAGAAAATGGGTTTAGTAAGATTTTTTTCCCTTTTTAAAAAAAAATTCATCAAATTTGAAAACAAAAAGAAAGGGGGTGCTGTAATTGCCATTGATATTTTATTAATTTTATTTTACTGGATAAAACGTGCCTGTGTGGCTTGTTTACCTTTTTTTTTAAAGAATGAGATCAAATATAAATGGCAAAGAAAAATGTAGAAATGGTGTATAATAGGGTTGAAAGTGTGCCAGGAGAGGTTTTCTTTTTTTCCAGTAATTTTTAAATCCCATTAAATGTAAAAACAAAAATAAATCTGATGCCGTGATTTGCATTGATATTCTTGGAAATAACTTAAGAGATGTTGGTGGCAGATCTGTGTATTGATCTTCCGCTGGAAGATTGATGGCAGATTTTACACCAACACATCTTCATGCTATATGTCATGTGGTGTGTAAAGTATGCCTGCGATTTTTTTATTTTATTTTGAATCAAGTGAAGATTGGGGAGAAAACTACAGGCTGTATAATGGTATGGACAGTGTGTGGGGAGTAGGGGTCTTTTCTTAGAAATCACATAAAATGGGAAAGGAATAACAAAGATGTTCATGTGAATGCCATGTTGGTGGCAGATCTGTGTATTGATCTTCTGATGGAAGATTGATGGCAGATTTTACACCAACACATCTTATCAAAAATGTATGTGAAACACTAATGATGTAAGATGTTAAGTGTGGCGGTGAGTAAAGTGTGAGTGTTTTCTTTTTCTGTTTTTTGAGGTAATGGGATCAAAATTAATGTGAATTGGTAATAAAACTGTAGTAGTTGGTATAATGGTGTGTATAATGTTGAGCGAAATTTGTAGGATGTAAAACGTAATGCGATGATATGGATTGTTTTAATGCTTTAAAACAAATTGCATCAAATTGGAACAAAAAAAGCTTGTGCTGTGATTGGCATTAATAATCTGTGAAATGACTTTAGATTTTATTGGTGGCAGATCTGTGTATTGATCTTCTGCTGGAAGATTGATGGCAGATTTTACACCAACACACCTTACGAAAAATGTAAAAGACAGTTGGAATTAATTTAAAGCGTATGGTTGAATAGAGTATGCGTGTGTTTTTTTTTTAGGTAGAGGATAAATGAGCCTGTGTTTGTTGGGGTTTTGGGGGTGGAGAGGGTAAATGTGCCGGTTTATTTTTGTTTCTGTTTGAGGGGGGGGGGTAAATGTGCCTGGATCTTTTTTTTTGGGGGGAGAGGGTAATTGTGCATGTATACTTTTGTTGGGAAAGAGGATAAATGTTCCTTTTGGGGGGGGGGGAGGGGGGGAGAGAAATGTGCCTGTGTGGTTTTTTTTGAGGGGGAAGAGGGTAAATGTGCCTGTGGGTTTTTTTGGGGGGAGAGGGTAAATGTGCCTGTTTTTTTTTGGGGGAGGGTAAATAATTGCTTCTGTGTTTTTTTGGGGGAGAGGGTAAATGTGCCTGTGTTTTTTTTGTTTCTTTTTTAGGTGAGAGGGTTTTTGTGTTTGGTGTTTTTTTTAATGATGAGTTAAGATGTGCTGTGGGTTTTGTTTAATTTCTCTGGAAGATGATGGCAGAGTTTGTTAGTTTGTGTTATTTCTTTAATAAGACTTTAGATGATGCTGGTGGCAGATCTGATGTATTAATTCTACTGGAAAATTGATGGCAGATTTACACCAACAATCTCCGAAAAATACAGTGAAGACTAATATATATAGATTTAATGCCGCGTGCCTGTTTTCTTTTGAATGATTGAGATTAAATGTGAATTAACAAGACAAATATATGTTGCATAATGGTGTATATAATGACAGTGGGAGTTTTCTTTTTCTTTTTCTTTTTTATTGGAGGGGAGGGGAGAGAGAGAGGTTAATTGTGCCTGTCTTTTTGTTGGGGGGGGGGAGGGGATGAGAGGGTAAATGTGCGGTGTTGCTGGGATTTTTTTTGGGGGGAGAGGGTAATGTGCCTGTGGTTTTTCTTGGAGAAGGGGGGTTGGGTAAATGTACCTGTCTATTTTTTTTTTTTGGGGGGGGGGTAAATATACCTGTGTTGTTTTTGGGGGGGAGGAGGTAAATATGCCTGTGTGTTTTTATTTGGGGGGGAGAGTAAATGTGCCAGTGTGTTGTTTTTTTGTTTGGTTTTTTTAGGGGGGGGGGGGTAAATGTGCCTGTGTTGTTTCTTTTTGGGGGTAGGAGGTTAGTGTGCCTGTGTTTTTGGTGGTTGTTTTTTTTTTTTGGGGGGGGGGGTTATTGTGCCTGTATTTTAATGTTGGGGTTTTTTGGGGGGATGGGAGACTAAATTTGCCTGTGTTCATTTTTTTAGGTAGAGGGTAAATGTACTGCTCTGTGTGTGTGTGTGTGTGTGTGTGTGTGTGTGTGTGTGTGTGTGTGTGTGTGTGTGTGTGTCCGGGAGAGGGTAAATGTGCCGTTGTGGTTTGTAGTTTGGTGGGTTTTTTTTTTTTTTTTAATGATAACTTTAATGATGTTGGTGGCAGATCTGTGTATTGATCTTCTGCTGGAAGATTGATGGCAGATTTTACACCAACACATTTTAAGAAAATCTGTCAAAGAGTTATGGTATATGATAAGTGTAGTAGATGGGAGTTGTTTTTTATGTAATGAGATTAGATGTGAATTTACAAGTAACATTTTTGTTTAATAAAATTGGAAATGCGCCGTTGTTTTCTTTATTCTTTTTTTCCCATCACATCAAATGTGAAAACAAAAAGAAAGCTTGTGCTGTGATTGGCATTGGTATTTTAATGATTTTATTTACATCATAGGATAAAACGCGCCTGTGTTCTTTGGTTTTCTTTTCTTTATTTTTTTTTTAATGAGATCAGTTGTGAAATGGTAAGATAGATGTAGAATATTGTAAAATTGTGTTATTAGTGTGCCTGAAGAGGATTTTGTATTTATTACTTTTTAATTTGCATAAAATTTGAAGACAAAAAAAAGCTTGTGCTGTGATTGGCATTGACATTCTGTGAAATGAGTTTAGATGATGTTGGTGGCAGATCTGTGTATTGATCTTCTGCTGGAAGATTGATGGCAGATTTTACAGCAATACATCTTCATGCTATATGTCTTATGGTGTGTAAAGTGTACCTGCCGATGTGTTTTTAATCGAATCAAATGAAGATTGGGAGAAAAATACAGGCTGTATAATGGTGTGGACAGTGTGTGAGGAGGAGGGGCTGTTTATTATTATTTTTTTAAAAACATAATCCCATCAAATGTGAAAGGATTAACAAAGATTGTCATATGATTGCCATGCTGTTGGCAGAAGATTGATGGCAAATTTTACACCAACACATTTAACAAAAAATGTGAAAGACTGATGGGGTGTGATTTGAAGTGTAGGGTTGAATAGAGTGTGCCTGTGTGTTTTTGTTGAGGGAGAGGAGAGATGTGCCAGTGTTTAGTATTTTGGTTGTTTTTTTCTATGGGGGCGGGGAGGGTGAATGTGCTGGTGTTGGGATTTTTGTGGGGGAGGAGAGGGTAAATGTGTCTTGGGTGTTTTTGTTGTTGTTTTTGTTTTGTTTTGTTATTGTTTGTTGTTGGTTTGGGGGTTTTTGGTGTGGGGGGGTTAAATAATGTGCCTGTGTGGGTTTTCTTTTAAGGAAAGAGGGTAAATGTGTCTGCGTGTTTGGTTGGGGTTTTTTTTTGGGGGGGGAGGGAGGGAAAAGTGTGCTTTTGATTTTTTATTGGGGGATGAGGGTGGGGGTAAATTTGTCTGTGTGTGTGTTGTTTTTTTTACAGGAGCAGAGGATACATGTGCCAGTATTTGGGGTTTTGTTTTGTTTTGTTTGGGGGGGGGGCGGGATGGAGAGTGCAAATGTGCCTGTGGTTTGTTCGGTGAATGGTGTTTTTTTTTAATAATGATTTCAGATGATGTTGGTGGCAGATCTGAGTACTGATCTTCTGCTGGAAGATTGATGACAGATTTTACACCAACACATCATCTGAAAATGTTTGAAAGACTAAAGGTATATGATTTTTAAGAATGGGATTGGATAAAATGTGCCTGTTTTTTTTCCCTTTGTTTGGGAAAGGTTTTCTTTTTTTTAATCACTTCAAATATAACAAAGCTTGTTCTGTGATTGCCATTGATATTTTAATGACTATGTATAGTATCGGATAAAACATGCCTGTGTGGTTTATTTTGTCTTTTCTTTTTAAATTATAATATCCATTGGAAGTCAAGAAGAAAATGCGGAATGTTGTGTAATAGTGTAAAAAAAAGTGTTGGAGAGGTTTTGTTTATTTTATTATTTTTAATCACATCACCTGTGAAAACCGAAAGAAAGCTTGTTCTGTGATTGGCATTAACATTCTGTGAAATGACTTAAGATGATGTTGGTGGCAGATCTGTGTATTGATCTTCTGCTGGAAGATTGATGGCAGATTTTACACCAACACATCTATCGAAAAATGTATGTTAAAGACTAATACTGTATGATATTAAGAGTAGTTTTGGATAAAATGTTTGCGCGGCTGCTTTTTCTCTTTTTTAAAGGAATGAGATCAAATGTAAATTAGCAAGATAAATATATGTTGCATGATAGTATATAAAATACATAGCATGATATTTTCCTTTTTTTTTAATCCCATCAAATGTGAAAACAAAAAGAAAGCTGGTGATGTAATTGCCATCGCTATTTTAATAATTGTATGCATAGTACAGAATAAAACGTGTCTGTGGCTTTTTTCTTCGTTTTTATAACAATGATATTAAATGTAAACAGCAAAGAAAAATTTGGATCTAGTAACTTGTATAATAATGTTGAAAGGGTGCCAGAACAGGGGTTTTTTTAAGGATAAAACGTGTCTATGTGGCTTGATTTTCTTTTTTTTTTAAATAACAATGAGATTAAATGTAAACAGCAAAGAAAAATTTGGATCTAGTAACTTGTATAATAGTGTTGAAAGTGTGCCAGAACAGGTTTTCTTTTTTCTTTTATTTTTTAGATCACACCAGATTTGAAAACAAAAAGAAAGCTTGTGCTGTGATGGGCATTGATATTGTGTGAAATGACTTTAGATGATGTTGGTGGCAGATCTGTGTATTGATCTTCTGCTGGAAGATTGATGGCAGATTTTACACCAACACATCTATCTTATTCCTTTTCTTTTATTTCGAGGATAATGGACTAAGGATTCACGCGCTGTTTTTTTTTTACATCCAGTCCCAGTGTATATGCAGTTTTATCAGCTTTCATCTTAATGCCATATGTCTTATAGTGTGTAAAGTGTGCCTGCGAGTTTGGTTTTTTATGTGTTTTTTTAAAGGAATCAAATGAAGATTGGGGAGAAAAATACAGGCTGTATAATGGTGTTGACAGTGTGGGGAGAAGGGGGTCTTTTCTTTTCTTTTCTCTTTTTTTTTTTAATCACATCAAATGTGAAAGATCTGTGTATTGATATTCTGTTGGAAGACTGATGGCAGATTTTACACAAACACATCGAACTTAAATTGTAAAACATTCTTGTGAAAGATTAATGCTATATCTGGTTTTTATTGTTTAATCTAGTAATGGGTATAATGTGCCAGTGTGTGCTCTTTTTTTTGAAAAAAGTGTGTTGTGTTCTTTAAAAAATTAATTAATGAAACCAAGAAAAATAAGAAAGATGTCATTTGCACTGTGCTGTGGAACGTGTTTGGGGAGATGGGTTATTTTTCCGAAATCACATTAAATGGTCTGGGGTGATTTTTATTGTTTTGTTTTGTTTTTGTAAAGAATGTCAGTTGGAGTAGGTTTGCTTGTTGTGTAGATATAAATGTAATCATTTATATGACTTTTTATGTGTTTTCAAATGTCACAGAATAAACTCTAATGTACTGAGAAAGGCTGATTACTTTGTAGTTAAGGTTTGCTTGTGTAGAAAAAATGTAAATGTTTATATGACTTTTTATGTGTTTTTTTAATGTCACAGAATAATTTCTACTGTAGTGAAAAATGCTGATTTCTTTGTTATTCAGGTTTGTTTGTTGTGTAGAAAAAATATAATTATTTATATGACTTTTTATGGGGTTTTGTATGTGAGAATAAATTCTACTGTAATGAAAAATGCTGATTTTCTTTGTTGTTTTGGCAACTTGGGTCTGTGGGCGTGGGTGGACAGGGGTGTGGATCTCTCTCTCTCTCTCTCTCTCTCTCTCTCTCTCTCTCTCTCTCTCTCTCCTCTCTCTCTCTCTCTCTCTCTCTCTCTCTCTCTCTCATGGTATTTAGAAAAGGGGGGTTTTTGGGTCAGCATGAGAGGTGGTTCTACGATGGTAATAGATTGGAAGTAGTTAACAGCTATTGTTACTTAGGATTTAAATTTACAACGATGATTAGTGCTAAAAATGGGACACTACATTTAACAACAAAAGGCAAAAAGGCGGTAGTTCAGCTTAATAGAGTATTTCAAAAATATAAAGAAATGACAGCAAACACTTATTTTAAAATCTTTGATACGAAAATACAACCAATATTGCTATATGCTGCAGAAATATGGGAATGAATAGGTTAGAACACATAGAAAAGGTCCACATGCGTGCATGTAAAAGGTTTCTAGGGTGCCAACCAAGACACCCAATAAAATGGTATATGGGGATTTGGGCAGGTATCCTCTTAATGTGAATTCATATGTTACTTGTCTAAGATATTGGTTTAGATTATTACAGATGAATACAGAACGATTACCATATAAAGCCTATCAAATGTTATTACAATTAGACAGTATTGGGAAGCAGTGCTGGGTATCAAAAATAAGAGAAATATTATGTATTACTGGTTTTAATATTGTTTGGTTACAGCAGGGTGTTGGGAATGTAAAAACGTTTCTGCATATATTTAAACAGAGGCTTGTGGATATGTTTGCCCAAGAATGGGCAGGCACTCTCAGAGAGCGTGACAGATATCAGCCCTACTCATCATTCAAGACTGTTTTTGAAAGGGAAAAATATATTCTGGATATTGATGTGTATTGCTTTCGTGTTGCTATTTCGCATGTTAGATTCAGTGTTCTTCCTCTGAATAACAATGTAAATCGCTACAAGGATTCTGACCATGACAAAGCTTGTCCATTTTGTAAAAATCATATTGAAAATGAACAGCACTTTTTGTTTGCATGTCCAATGTATGATGATGTGAGGTCTAAATTTCTAAAGGAATCAAAAGATCTTCCTTTGCACGTTTTGCTAAGAGCCAAAAACCCTATTCATAGACATAATCTATCAAAGTAGTGTTTTCATGCAATCAAAAGACGGAAGAAAATATTTTAAAGCACTGAGATTAGCATGATCTTTACTTCTAGGTGAATGTGCCTATCTATGAACGAGTGTGTGTGTGTGTGTGTGTGTGTGTGTGTGTGTGTGTGTGTGTGCGCGCGTGTGTGTGTGGGCGTGTGTGTGTGTGTGTGTGTGTGTGTGCGCGCGTGTGTGTGGGGGGGGTGCGTGCGTGCGCGCGTGCGTGTGTGTGTGTGTGTGTGTGTGTGTGTGTGTGTGTGTGTGTGTGTGTGTGTGTGTGCAAAAACCAGCAAATATCTCGAACAGAAAATTACAGGGTTAGCGTGACTGTGCAGTACCGGAATTCAAATCAGCAGCGTTGCCGTGATAACTACCTTGATGGTAAATGTAATAATGAATGTTACAAATGTTTTCTCCCAGTCTAGTTGGTGTGTTTGATTTGCTATGATTGTAAAATACTTTTCTGATTCTCAGCTTGCTTTATCTACATAAAAGATGATGGTTATGTAAATGTTGAAGACGATGGTGATGTAAATGCTGAAGATGATGGTGATGTAAATGTGGAAGACGATGGAGATGGTGATGTAAATGCTGAAGATGATGGTGATGTAAATGCTGAAGATGATGGTGATGGTGGTGTCAATGTTGAAGATGATGATGACGGTGATGAAAACTCTGAAGATGATGGCGATGTAAATGATGAAGATGAAGGTGATGGTAATGTAACTGCTGAAGATGATGTTGCCGGTGATGTAACTGTTGAAGATGATGGAGATGGAGATGTAAATGTTGACAATAATGGTGATGTAAATGTTGAAGATGAAAGTGATCTAAATGTTGAAGATTATGGTGATGGTGATGTAAATATTGAAGATGATGGGGATGGGATGTAAATGTTGAAGGTGATGATGATGCAAATACTGAAGATGATGGTGATGGTGTTGCAAATGCTGAAGATGATGGTGAGTTAAATGTTGAAGATAATGGTGATGTAAATGCTAAATATGATTGTGATATATATGTTGAAGATGATGATGATGTAAATGCTGAAGATGATGGTGATGATGAGGATGCAAATGCTGAAGATGATGGTGCTGGTGATTTAAATGTTGAAGATGATAGTGATGTAAATGCTGAAGATGATGGTGATGTACATGCTGAAGATGATGGAGATGTAAATGTTGAAGATGATGGGGACGGTGATGTCAATGCTGAAGATGATAGTGATGTATATGTTGAAGATGATGGTGCTGGTGATGTAACTATTGAAGATGATAGTGATGTAAATGCTGAAGATGATGGTGCTGGTGATATAAATGTTGAAGATGATGGTGATGCAAATGTTGAAGATGATGGTGAGGTAATTGTTGAAGATGATAGTGATGTAAATGCTGAAGATGATGGTGATGTAAATGTTGAAGATGATGGTGATGTAAATGTTGAAGGTGATGATGATGGTGATGTAAATGCTGGAGATGATGGTTATGCATATGTTGAAGATGATGGTGCTGGTGATGTAACTGTTGAAGATGATAGTGATGCAAATGCTGAAGATGATGGTGATATAAATGTTGAAGATGTGGGTGATGTAAATGCTGAAGATGATGGTGATGTAAATGTTGAAGATGATGGTGATGTAAATGTTGAAGATGATGGTGATGTAAATGTTGAAGATGATGGTGATGTAAATGTTGAAGATGATGATTATCGTGATATAAATGCTGAAGATGAAGGTGATCTAATCTAAAATATGATGGTGATGTAAATGCTAAAGATGATGGTGATGTAAATGTTGAAGATGATGGTGATGTCAATGCTGATGATGATGTCAATGATGAAGATGTTTGGAGATGTAAATGATGAAGATGAGGGTGATATACATGTCGAAGATGTTGGTGATGTCAATGCTGAAAATGATGGTGATGGTGATGTAAATGCTGAAGATGATGGGGATGGTGATTTAAATGCTGAAAATGATGGTGATGGTGATGTAAATGCTGAAGATGATAGTGATGTAAATGTTGAAGATGTTGGTGGTGTAAATGGTGAAGATGATGGTGAGGTAAATGCTGAAGATGATGTTGAAGGTGATGTAAATGCTGAATAGATGGTGATGGTAATGTAAATGTTGAAGATGATGGTGATGTAAATGCTGAAGATGATGTTGACGGTGATGTAAATGCTGAAGATATTGGTGATAGTGATGTAATTGTAGAAGGTGATGATTATGAATGATGATGTAGATGATAGAACCAATGAAGGAAGTGCTGATGGTTATGACGATGTAAATACTAATAATGATGATGGTAATGATGATGTGATCTCAAATGGTGACGATGGTTATGATGATGTGGATGTTAAAGGTGATGATAGTAACGATGGTGTAGGTGTTGAAAGTGATAGTGGTAACGGTGACTATAATGAAGAAGTTAAAGATGACGATGGAAACAGTGATGAAGAAGACGAGGATGATGATCGTGACTATTATGTAGACACTGAAGATGATGATCGTGACGATGATAATTATATAGGTTGAAGAGGATGATGATACTGTAGATGATGAAGAGAATGATTTTGATGATGATGACGTAGAGGATGCAAGTAATGATGGTTATGTTGATATACTTGCTGCAGCTGCAGATGTAGATGAATGAAGATGCTGATGGCAGTGATTATGTACATGATGAAATGATTATGGGATTGACGATGAAATGTTTTTCGGGATAATGTTTACCTTCCCCCTGCCTCAACATGTTTTGTATAGTGGTCTAAGGCCGATGTACAATAAAACTTTTCAGTGTTCAGTGTTTCTCTCTCTCTCTCTCTCTCTCTTCCTCTCTCTCTCTCTCTCTCTCTCCTCTCTCTCTTCTCTCTCTCTCTCTCTCTCTCTCTCTCTCTCTCTCTCTCTCTCTCTCCTCTCTCTCTCTCCTCTCTCTCTCTCTCTCTGTCCGGTGGAACAGATGACATTTACAAAACTGCATACACACGGGACTGGATGTAAAAAAGCACAAGAGTGCTTATCCCATTATCCTCGATATAAAAGAATAAATCAAATCAAATCTCTCTCTGTCTCCCATTTGATGCACCAAAAACAATAAACCAGTCCTGACCCTGCTGGATATAGTATACATACATACATACATACATACATACATACATACATACATACATACATACATACATACATATATACATATATACATACATATATACATATATATCCCCGTCTCCTTCTCCCCCTTCTCTTTCTCCCTCCCTCTGTGTCAGTAAGTGTGTGTGAGTGTGTGTGTGTGAATGCGCACGCGCACGCACGCACGCGCGCGTGTGTGTGTGTGTGTGTGTGTGTGTGTGTGTGTGTGTGTGTGTGCAAATATTTTTATATGTATTAAATGTTTTTACGTGTATCTTATCATTGTGTAAATGTGATTGATTTTCAAGAAAGAAGAAAAAAAATGTATCATCTTATTCCCTCGTATAACAAACATCTTTTACCATATGATCTTTTTTTTCTTTTTTTTGATATGTATAACTAGAAAGGTAAAGAGTGTTAGTGGTGATATTAGTGGTCAACTGAAAACTGTACGGAACATTGTCTGGCTTAAAATTTAATGTGTAGTCCCCCCCCCCTCTCTCTCTCTCTCTCTCTCTCTCTCTCTCTCTCTCTCTCTCTCTCTCTCTCTCTCTCTCTCTCTCTCTCTCTCTCTCTCTCTCTCTCTCTCTCTCTCTCTTTCTCTCTCTCATCATATTTGTCCTATTTAATAATCACGTGTGTGTCGAATGTAATGGATTCTGTGCAAACTTTTTTTATTAATAATATTTACAAGTAAGCTCAATAACTATGTCCATCATGATTATTATCTTGTGTTCGGTTACATGAATAATCTAAAATCCAGGCACATGTTTCCTTTAAAATGAAGTTTATTGATGACATGCACACGAACCTGCACGCGCGCGCGCATGTGTGTATATGTGTGTGTATCTGTTTGCTTGGTTGTTTTTTGTTGTTGTTTTTGTTTTTTAGTTGTTGTTGTTTTGCTCTGAACTTTGTTTTTGTTTCTGTCTTTTTTTTCGTCTCTCCTCTTATGAAAATGTCATGATTTACGTCATTTATTTTGTTGATACATTGTATATCATTTCTTAGGATGTTTGTTCCTGTTTCTTTTTCTGGTTTTATTTTGTTTGCTTGTTTTGGGGATTTTTTATTTCACATAAAGTATGAATATAGAATGGATGATATTGTAAGCTTGACTTGTGAGTGAGTGAGTGAGTGAGTGAGTGAGTGAGTGAGTGAGTGTGTGCGTGTGCGTGTGCGTGTGTGTGTGTGTGTGCGTGCGAGGGTTTTTTTTGTTTTTGTTTTTTTTTGTTTTCTTTTGTTTTTATTTTTTGTTTTGATTTTGTTTGTTTGTTTGATTGACGGCAGCCCTCAAGAGCTGAGAAAGCTGGTTTGTCGCAAGGAAATATGGTAGGCTACAGTGTACGCACCGAAAACAAAGCAGGGCGCAAAAAAATAATGACAATATACAGCAGTATGATGCACCACCGCATAGTGCAGGGTCCCTGCCACCTGCGCGCACACAAACAAATGCACTGACAAACACCACCGCGCGCGCGCGTGCGCTCACGCACACACAACCCCTGCCAAAAAGGTGCCGTTTGAGGCAAAGGCGGGACCCAAGGAGCCCTTTTCAGGCCCGTCCTGCCCCAACGTTTGCACGGTTACAGACCACAAGGCACACGGACAATATGCCACTGTGTGCATACACCCTCCCCTACCATCTTCCATGTATGTGGCGCCGTAATTTTGGCGACAGCGCAGCCCTCAAGAGCTGAGAAAGCTAGTTTGTCGCCAGGAAATCGGGAACAGTGTACGCACCGAAGACCAAGCAGTGCACACAATAATAATGACAATATACAGCAATATGATCCACCACAGCAAAGTGCAGGGTTCCCGCCACATACGCGCACACAAACACACTGACGAACACCAGCGCGCGAGGGCGTGCGCGCACGCATACGCATCCCCCTGCCAAAAAGGTGCGGTTTGGGGCAAAGACGGAACCCAAAGAGCCCTTTTCAGGCCCGTCCTGCCCCTACTTTTCCACAGTTACAGACCTCAAGGGAACCGGACAATATGCCACTGTATGCATACACCCTCCGCTACCATCTTCCATGTGTGTGGCGCCGGACTTGTGGCGACACCGCAACCCTCAATAGCTGAGAAAGCTAGTTTGTCGCCAGGAAATGGGCTACAGTGTGCACACCGAAAACCAAACAGCGCGCACAATAATAATGACAATATACACCAATATGATGCACCACAGCAAAGTGCAGGATCCCCGCCACATGCGCACAAACAAAACGAACACATTGACAAACACCAGCCCGTGCACACACGCATACACCCCCCCCCCCCCCCCCCCCCCCCTGCCAAAAAGGTGCGGTTTGGGGCAAAGACGGGACCCAAGGAGCCCTTTTCAGGCCCGTTCTGCCCTAACATTTGCACGGTTACAGACCCCAAGGCACCAGGACAATATGTCACTGTATGCATACACCCTCCGCTACCATCTTACATGTGTGTGCCGCCGGAACTGAGGCGACACTGCAGCCCTCAAGAGCTGAGAAAGCTAGGTTGTCTCCCGGAAATTGGGTACAGTGTACTCCACGAAAACCAAGCAGCGCACACAGTAATAATGACAATATACACCAATATGATGCACCACAGCAAAGTGCAGGATCCCCGCCACATGCGCGCGCACAAACGAACACACTGACAAACACCAACGCGCGCGCAGATGCGTGCACGCATACGTAACCCCCTGCCAAAAAGGTGCGGTTTGGGGCAAAGACGGGACTCAAGGAGCCCTTTTCACGCCTGTCCTGCCCCAACTTTTGCACGGTTAAAGACCCCAAGGCACAAGGACAATATGCGACTGTATGCATACACCCTCCGCTACCATTTTCCATGTGTGTGGCGCCGGACTTATGCCGACAGCAAAGCCTCCAAGAGCTGAGAAAGCTACTTTGTCGCCAGGAAATCGGGTACAGTGTACGCACAAAAAACCAAGCAGTGCTGGTGTTTCTCAGTGTGTTTGTTTGTGTGTTCGCATGTGGCGGGGACGCCAGACTTTGCCCTGGTGCATCATATTGCTGTATATTGTCGTTATTCTTGTGTGCAATGCTTGTTTTTTGTCGCGTACACTTACCAGCTTTCCTTCCGATGAACTAGCTCTCTTAGCTATTGGGGGCTCTCGTCTCGCCACAAATCCGGCGACACACCTCTCCAAGATGGTGTTAGTGAGTGTCTGCATACACTACAATATTGTCTTGGTGCCATGGGGTCTTTTACCGTGCAAAAGTTGGAGGCTGGACGGGGCTGAAAACGGCTGTTTGGCTGGCATCTGTGCTCAAAACGGCACCTTTTTCGGGCGGGGGGTGGATATGCATGCGCGCACACCCGCGAGCGCTGGTGTTTGTCAGTGTGTTGGTTTGTGTGCGCGCATGTGGCAGGGACCCTCCACTTTGCCCTGGTGCATCATATTGCTGTATATTGCCATTATTCTTGTGCGCAATGCTTGTTTTTTTGTCGCGTACACTTACTTTCCTTCCGACAAACTACCTTTCTTAGCTCTTCGGGACTCCCGTGTCGCCACAAATCCGGCGCCAGACCTATCCAAGATCGGGGAGAAAGTGTCTGCATACACTACAATATTGTCTTGGTGCCATGGAGTCTTTTACCGTGCAAATGTTGGGGGCTGGACGGGGCTGAAAACGTCTCTTTGGCTGGCATCTGTGCTCAAAACGGCACCTTTTTCGGGCGGGGGGTGGGTATGCATGCGCGCATGCGTGCGCGCGCTGGTGTTTGTCAGTGTGTTGGTTTGTGTGCGCGCATGTGGTGGGGACCCTCCACTTTGCCCTGGTGCATCATATTGCTGTATATTGCCATTATTCTTGTGCGCAATGCTTGTTTTGTCGCGTACACTTACCAGCTTTCCTTCCGACAAACTACCTTTTTAGCTCCTGGAGGCTCCCGTGTCGCCACAAATCCAGCGCCACACCTATCCTAGATGGCGGGAGAGAGTGTCTGCATACACTACGATATTGTCTTGGTGCCGTGGAGTCTTTTACCGTGCAAAAATGGGGGTTGGTCGGGGCTGAAAACGGCTCTTTGGCTGGCATCTGTGCTCAAAACGGCACCTTTTTCGGGTGGGGGGGTAGGTATGCATGCGCGCACGCGCTCGCGCGCTGGTGTTTGTCAGTGTGTTGGTTTTGTGCGCGCATGTGGAGGGACCCTGCAGTTTGCCCTGGTGCATCATATTGCTGTATAGTGTCATTATTCTTGTGCCCAATGCTTGTTTTTCGTCCCGTACACTTACCAGCTTTCATTCCGACAAACTAGCTTTCTTAGCTCTTGGGGGCTCTCGTGTCGCCATAAATCCGGCGCCACACCTATCGAAGATGGCGAGAGAGAGAGTGTCTGCATACAGTACGATATTTTCTTGGTGTATAGGGGTCTTTTACCGTGCAAAAGTGGGGGTTGGACGGGGCTTAAAACGGCTCTTTCGCTGGCATCTGTGCTCAAAACGGCACCTTTTTCGGTAGGGGGGTGGGTATGCATACGCGCGCGTGCTGGTGTTTGTCAGTGTGTTCGTTGGTGTACGCGCGGAGAGAGAGAGAGAGAGAGAGAGAGAGAGAGAGAGAGAGAGAGAGAGAGAGAGAGAGAGAGAGAGTTGTCCTTCACCTCATACTCTTATTCCTCATTCTCTTCATCTCTCACCTTTCAATTTTTTTTTTTTGTATCAGATATACACATAAAACACAACGAACGTAACAACAGCACATCAGTTTTATTATTGCTGACTTGGTGTAGTAGTCCTTTCAAAAACAAAAAATCGTTCAATCTTTGTACATTGCGTCTATAAAAAAACAAAAACCCCCAAAACAAACCACCTTTTGTTTTTTCAAGGATAAAAAGTCTCATCGAAGTTAAGTACTGCAAGATATAAATACGTTTGATTTCACGATATAAATAAAAGATCATAAGGGGGTAGGTAAAAAAAAAGACCAACAAAAAGCAAAGTGTACACGTTTGTCACCAAAAAACACTGGCAGTCCATTATATAAAGTATTCAAACACATATAAAAAAAACACACATAATTAAAAAAAACACAAACATTGACCCCCCACCCTCCCATCCCACACCCTCCTGACAGAAATCCAGCACCCATCAATCTCCACCTCCACCCCCCAAAAAAAAAGAAACTCCCATCTACCCCCCCCCCCCCCCCCCCTTTCACCAAAATACTCTCTTCTACTACAAACCCCCCTCCCTCCCTAAATGCAACACCCCCTTTCTTCATGTATGATGAAAAACAACAAAAAACAAAATCAAGCCAATAAATGTACAAAAAAGGCCGATTCTTACCACAGCAGCAAGCTCTATTATTAAATAATATACATACATATTTCTAATCAATCCTGATATTCCTGTAGCGCCCCCCCCCCCCCCCAAAAAAAAAAAACCCCCAAAAAACCCCAACAAAAACAACCCCAAACCAAACCAAACCAAACTATGACGACAGCCAAGAGGAAAGAGGTCTGTGCTTGCAGTCTTGGTGTGGGTTCGATTCCTCCCCCCCCCCCCAACCCTCAGTTCATTAAACATCAGTACCAACTACACACCCCCCCCCCCCCCCAAAAAAAAAGTCCTTCAGATAAAAAAAAAACAATCCACTGAGATCCTGTTTCAAAAACACACGCAGAACATCCCCGCTGCACATATTATTAAAACCCATTCCGCCTTTCCAGAAGAGTAGGGGTTTTTTTGCGCATATCAGTAAGGAACTCGTGACAAATTTTTTTTTTTTTTTTTATAGAAATGTATGCATGCACACAAAGTGTTATGTTCAGATGCTGGAAATAAATACAAAAGAAGACTCTCCTGCCTTGTCCAGGCAACAACCCCCCCCCCAAACCCCCACCCCCTCAAAAAAACAAACAAACCCAACCAGTATCCTGTTTAGACATCATCTCTGAAGTCAGAATGCAGCTATCTAGAAGCTGGGCTAATGGTCGTGCACGCAAAAAAATCTCACCATTGGTAAAAAACCTCGGAGCTCGAGCCAAGGAACAACAAAAAAAAAAAAAAAAAAAAAAAAAAAAAAAAAAAAAAAAAGAAATTCTTCAGGCTAGCTGATAAAAGCAAGGCATGCTGGGAAGCCCCAACCCTTCATTTCCCACCCCACCCCCCCTGAAAAAAAAAAAAAAAAAATTCTGATTCCCCATCCATTCATCCCCAAGACCTCAGTCTAAAACAAAACAAAATGCGTAAGTTACCCAAAGATAAACACTTTCACAGTGAGTCATGAAAAAAAAAAAAAAAAATGTGTGTGTATATAAATCTGTACATGTATACATATGTATGTACAAGACACAAGCTGATTGTGAACACACACAACGTTCCCCCTCCCCCCCCACCAAAAAAGAAAAAAAAAATCATCAGTAACTAAGATCACACACACAAAAAGCCATGACAGACACGATGTTACATCAGTTGTGATCAGTCAGTAAAACCATGGGGGAAAAAAAAAGGAGAAAAAAAAAAAAAGACGCCCATTTTTTACTTTTTATATATCCAACCATTTGAAAAAGACGCCGTTTTCTAACCCAACCATTTGAAAAAAGACACCTTTTTTAAACAATTTTTTTTTTTTTACTGCAAACATTGGAATAAGACACCGTTCATGACTCGACCCATTTGAAAAAAATGCTGTTTTTGATTTGAACCATTTGAATAAGACGCTGTTTATGACTTGAACCAGAGGGGGGGAATGGTTGGCCTCGTGGTTAGTGTTCAGTTTGCAATCTCACCACCCAGGTTCAAGCCTCTTGATAGACACCCATTTGAAGGAATTTTTCCTCCCCCCTTTCCCTTCCCCCCTCTCCTGGAGCTAACATCAGTATTCACTCACACCCTCAACCCCCACCCCACCCCTGAAAGTTCATTTCGGATGAGACTATAAATCCAAATCCAGGGTGTGAATGCAATGCAAGAACATCTTACGCAAAAGCTAAAACCTGTTCCACCTTTTGGAAGAATTGGCCATTACGTGCCGAGTAGGAACTGATGACAATTTTTTTATAAAAAGCCCCCCCCCCCCCCCCCCCCCCAAAACACATGCACAGTGGTGTTGTATTTAGCCATTTTACTGCGCTGTTGATGAACAGCGTTTGTCATACAAACCGTCTGCCAGCAGTGCTCAGTTGATGATCGCTGTTTGTCATGATTCGACACTCTCTCTGTTTCGTCCAGCATGTGTCTGAGCAAAATAGGATAGCAGCGAAAGGGTTAGAT
>CM060350.1:13771578-13784078 GCA_030674155.1 Stramonita haemastoma | reverse complement strand
GTGTGTGTGTGTGTGTGTGTGTGTGTGTGTGTGTGTGTGTGTGTGTAAGTGTGACCTTCTTCGATTTAACGTCTGATCACTCAAAGTGATATTAGACACACACACACACACACACAAAAATGTAAGATGAAGATTAATAAAAGTGTGTCACATTCAGAGAATGTGTGTGTATGTGTGTGTGTGTGTGTGTGTGTGTGTGTGTGTGTGTGTGTGTGTGTGTGTGTGTGTTTGAGTGTGTGTGTGTGTGCGTGCGCGCATGTGTGTGTGACTGAGCGTAAGTGCATATATGTGAGTGTGTTTGCAGGACTATGTATCTATACACAGATATGTATTCGTGAGCTGAGGTAAAGGTGTGAGTGTGTAGATATGGATGCATGCATGCATGTATGTACTGTTGTTCATGCGTGCATTTACATGTGATGTTGTGGTCGTTTTTATGCCAATTTTGACATGAGCATGTTTGATCGATTCATTTACTTTATAAAAATTCAGCGCAGTATAAACTATATGGTTATCATCATTATCATCAACATGAACAGTGTACACGTGTTGACACATGAGTGTAAGGACATAAATGCTTTGTCATTCTGCAGAAACACAAAACAAACAACCCCCCCCCCAACCATTCTGTTTCTGATGATATGAAAGATTCAAGTCTGAACCTGTCATGGCAAAACTGGATTCAATGCCTACTACATCTTCAAAACTCCATGAATACATGTCTTGAATTTACACACATACAACACACTTATGAACAAACAAAAAACCCCAGCACATCCTCCAAGCAAAAAAGCATTGAAATAACTATACAACAGCTCTCCAAGTCCCCCCCCCCCCCAACCTCCCACACCACAAATGAATAAATGAATGAAATGAAATGAACCAGCTATGTAAAAAAAAAAATTTTTTTTAAACAAAACTCCAGGCAGTGTACTGTGTATCATTTCCCCCCCCGCGACACTCTTTCAAAACAATGGCACTGGTAGCGTGAAACAACAACAAAAACAACAACAACAGCAACACAGCTGTCTGTCTTGTCTTGTCTTGTCTGTCCACACAAATCCACACTGGCCTTGCCCCAAACCCTCCCTCCCTGCCTGCCCTGACTAAAAGAAGTCGGGGTCGTGTTCCGAATCTTCCTCCTCCTGGTACTGGTTGTTGGGGCCGTTGTCCAGGAACACCTCGCCGTTGTGGCGGTGGTAGAAGGAGGGGCGGTGGGGGTCGCCGTAGTCGTCCCCTTCCCCAGAGCTATCCTCAAACGACGACCCGTCTCTCCACTCCCCGGCTGGGCCCGAAGGGCTGCCCAAATCTGAAACACAGTCCATACGTTTACCATCGCTATGCCCAAAATCTGTAAACATGGTCCATAGGTTTGCCATCGCTATGCTCCTAATCTGCAAACATGGTTTATGCCCAAATCTGAAACACAGTCCGGTGGGTTTGTTTACCATCACTATCCCCAAATCTGTAAACATGGTTTATGCCCAAATCTGAAACACAGTCCGGTGGGTTTGTTTACCATCATTATGCCCAAATCTGTAAACATGGTTTATGCCCAAATCTGAAACACAGTCCGGTGGGTTTGTTTACCATCGCTATGCCCCAAATCTGTAAACATGGTCCATAGGTTTGCCATTGCTATGCCCAAATTTGCAACACAGTCCATGGGTTTGTGTACTATTGCTATGCCCAAATCTGTGAACATGGTCCATAGGTTTGCCATCGCTATGCCCAAATCTGTGACACGGTTTACCATCGCTATGCCTGAATCTGAAACACAGTCCATAGTTTACCATCACTATGCCTAAATCTGTTATGTGGTTTACCATTGCTATACCCAAACTCTGTTACATGGTTTACCATTGCTATGCCCAAAATCTGTTATTTGGTTTACCTTCGCTATGCCCAAAATCTGTTTTGTAGTTTACCATCACTATGCCCGAAATCTGTTATTTGGTTTACAATCGCTATGCCCAAAATCTGTTATTTGGTTTACCATCGCTACGCCCAAAATAACTGATCTGGATTACCATCACTATGCCCAAAATCAGTTACCGTTTACCATCACTACGCCCAAAATAACTGATCTGGTTTACCATCACTATGCCCAAAATCAGTTACCGTTTACCATCACTATGCCCAAAATCTGTTATATGGTTTACCATCGCTATGCCCAAAATCTGTTATATGGTTTACCATCGCTATGCCCAAAATCTGTTACATGGTTTACCATTGACATGACTCGCATGTAACACATCTACTTCACCATCCCTCCTCTGATTTTCCATAACATCTTGGTGTCTATAAACCAAAATGTTGAACAAAAGAGCAAATGAATATACACATATGCATGTGCACACATAGACTCACTCACACTCACACACACACCCCCCCCCCCCCCCCCCCCCCCCCACACACACACACAACACACCCACACACACAGATCATACCTTGGTGGTTGTGGAGGTCACAGTTCTCCCTGCCCTGGCACACTTTCAGAATGGCCAGCTGGTCGTGCAGTTGCTGCAGAATGCCATAGTTCAGCTTCTTGGCCACGTTGTACAGCTGAAAGCACCAGGTAACCGCATGTATGGTACTGTGCTGTATTGTACTGTGCTGTGTTGTACTGTGCTGTACTGTATTGTGTTGTACTGTGCTGTGCTGTATTGTACTGTACTGCATTGATCTGTATTGTATTGTATTGTACTGTGCTGTGCTGTATTGTACTGTACTGCATTGATCTGTATTGTATTGTATTGTACTGTACTGTGGTGTGGTGTGCTGTACTGTATTATACAGTACTGTGCTGTACTGTATTGTATTATACTGTACTGTGCTGTACTGTATTATACTGTACTGTATTGTACTGTACTGTGCTGTACTGTATTGTGCTGTACTGCATTGTACTGTATTATACTGTGCTGTACTGTATCATATTATACTGTACTGTGCTGTACTGTATTATACTGTACTGTATTGTATTATACTGTACTGTGCTGTACTGTATTATACTGTACTGTACTGTATTATACTGTACTGTGCTGTACTGTATTGTGCTGTACTGCGTTGTACTGTACTGTATTGTGCTGTACTGTATTGTACTGTGCTGTACTGTACTGTGCAGCACTGTGCTGTGCTATATTGTACTGTGCTGTACAGTACTGTAATATACTGTACTGTGCTGTATTGTACTGTACTGTATTGCGCTGTACTGTATTGTGCTGTGCTGTACTGTATTTATTGTACTGTATTGTACTGTGCTGTTCTATACTGTGCTGTATTGTACTGTGTTACGCTGTATTGTATTGTATTGTATTGTATTGACTGTATTGTACTGTACTGTGCTGTATTTTACTGTACTGTGCTAGACTGTATTTTACTGTATTGTAATATGCTGTGCTAAACTGTATTGTACTTAACTGTATTGTACTATACCATACTGTACAACAACACAAAAAAACACAACGACAACGATTAACCTGATCGGGGTCAGAGGTCATGTTGTAGAAGGAGATGAAGTTGGTGATGTACTCGCAGTAGAGAAAGTTGCTGGAGGCGTTGATGGTTCGCATGCACCAGTACGTGTTGTTGTTGGCGTTGGAGCAGAAGCAGAAGGGACCATCTAAACAACAACAACAACAAAACATGCAAACCGAGATTTCTTCCTTTTTTATATATATATATTTTTTTTATTCATTTCTTTCTTTTTGTAAATTTAAATCCACATTTTTTATTTTATAATAATAATAATAATAGCATGTGTATATAATAATAATAATCATCATCATCATCATCATCATCATCATCATCATCATCATCATTATTTTCATAATGATAATAGGGGCACGGGATAGCTAAGTGCTCAGAGCGTTTGCTTTCTCCAAGTAAAGTTAAGCAGCGTCGAGTGTGGTTACCAGTTGGATGGGTGACCGTTTGTGCGCCTTGGCTTCAGTACAGTCCCCCGCCCCCCCAGTTCACCCAGCTGTCAATGGGTATCTGCCCTCTTTAGGGTCAGGGAAGGTAAAGCAGCGAGGGAGAGGAGATGGGCGCCACCCTCAATATGCTGGCCCCTTCAGAAGCTGAGGTCTCTGATGCCTTGCTCCCCTATGTCCGCCTAGATTATGGGGCACCTTTACCTACCTTTACCTATATGTTTGTTTGGGGTTTTTTCCTTGAGAGAACAGTTGTTATTTCAAGCTTCGAAGAAGAATGGTGGCAGGACGGTTAAGTCGTTCACCTGCCTCACAAACCAACCATGAGGTTCTGGGTTTAAGTCTATTATCCTCGATATAAAAGAATAATTAAATAAATAGATAAAAATAACAGAGAACCCAATCCACAAAACAAAAAGCCTGCAACGACAAACAAACAAACGCTCCTCTCCTCTCTCTCCTCCTCCTCTCCTCTCCTCTCTCTCTCTGTCTACTCACAGCGCCAATAGGGCGGCGTCTTCCAGTGGTTGTTGTCGTGGGAGAAGCACTTCATGTTGTTGCCGTTGCAGTTCTTCTTCTTCCGGCCCTTACGAAGCTTGCGTTCCTCGCGACGCTTGGCGCGCAGCGACAGTTTGTGTTTGCGTCGGTGCTGACGCTGCAGCAGCAGTTCTGTGCGTCGGTCCCCTCCCCTGTTGTGTGGGTGGGCAGTCAGTCTGTTTAGTTTGGTGATTGTATTGTCTGTGTGTTTATTTTATTTTATTTTTTTTTTTTTTTTTTATTCTTTTATATCAAGGATAATGGAATAAGCAATCATATGCTTTTTTACATCCAGCCCCCGTGTGTATGCAGTTTTGTAAATGTCATCTGTTCCCACCGGCACACGATGGCCTACTCTTACGAAAAGCGGAACAGGATTTAACGTGTGCGCAAGATGCTCTGCATGTTATGTGTGTGTGTGTGTGTGTCAGTGTGTGTGTGTGTGTGTGGTGTGTGTGTGTGTGTGTGTGTGTGTGTGTGTGTGTGTGTGGGTCTGTCTGTCTATCTGTCTGTCTGTCTGTCTGTCTAACTCTCTCTCTCTTGTTCTTTGGTGCATTTTTGTTCTTGTCGTTTCCTTTACTGTTTTCCTTTCCTTATTATTATTTTTTTCAAACACACACTAACACCCCACACACACACACTAACACACTCACTAACACAACCCCCCCCATACACTACACACCCACACTAACACCCCCTCACACACACACTAACACACCCACCCCAACACACTTACACACCCACACTAACACCCCCACACACACACACTAACACACCCACACTCACACACCCACTTACACACCCACACACACACTAACACACCCACACTTAAACACCCCCACTCATACACTAACACACCTCCTATACACTTACACACACACTAACACACCCACAAACACACGAACACACCCACTAACACACACACTTACCCACAAACACACTCACACATTGCTTGTATTATCTATAGGCATATTTTATTTTAAGGCTGTTGAAATCATGTTTGTTAATTAATATTGGTGAAATGTTTTGGGGTTTTGTTATTGTTTTTATTTTTGTTTGTTTGTTTGTTATGGGGTTTTTGCTTTGTTTTAAGTTGTATTTTTTTTCCTTAGATAGATGGCTTGATGAAAAAAAGGGCAAATCTATGCTTACTCAATGTACCATCTGGAAATAAAAATTTGACTTGACTTGACACACTAACACCCCCCCCCCCCCCCCCCACCAACAACAACAGAGGATACCAAAAAAGTAAGCAAGGTTCAAAGGGAAAGGTGTAAGTGTGTGTGTGTGTGTGTGTGTGAGTGTGTGTGTGTGTATGCGTGTGTGTATGTGTGTGTGTGTGTGTGTGTGTGCGTGTGTGTATGCGTGTGTGTGTGTGCGCGTGCGCACGTGTGTGTGCGTGTGTGCGCACACGTGTGTGTGAGTGTGCGCACGTGTGCGTGCGTGTGTACACTCAAATTTGCTAAAACTATAAATCGTCATTGATTGCTTGTGTGTTGTGTAGGTCGAATGCCAAGCGCTTTGATTTGTTTTCACAAGATATAGCGCTATATGAATTCCATGTATTATTATCATTATTAATTAAATTACCGTAAGGGGTTGTTGTGTGCGTGTGTGTGTACATTCAAATTTGCTAAAACTATAAATCGTCATTGATTGCTTGTGTGTTGTGTAGGTCGAATGCCAAGCGCTTTGATTTGTTTTCACAAGATATAGCACTATATAAATTCCATGTATTATTATCATTATTAATTAAATTACCGTAAGGGGTTGTTGTGTGCGTGTGTGTGTACATTCAAATTTGCTAAAACTATAAATCGTCATTGATTGCTTGTGTATTGTATAGGTCAAATGCAAGCGCTTTGATTTGTTTTCACAAGATATCATGGCTTGGCTTCGCGAACGAAGATTAAGGGCACTGTCCACGTCTGGTGCAGGCTCGCTGGTGGCTGTTCAGTCCAATGCGTGACAAACAAACCCGGCCGCAGCGGCTGCAGGGGAAAGTCGATTCTGGGGTTGATGTAGAGGGGACGCGGTTCTTCCTCCTCATTCGCCTCTCCTCAAGGGCCGCTCTGCGATTGTCCTCAAAGGAGGAGACCGACTGATGCACAGTGTGTCGCCAGGCCTGCCGGTCAGCAGCAAGGACTGACCACTGGTTATGGTCTATGAGACAGGCTGACAGAGATTTCTTCAGAGAGTCTTTAAATCTCTTCTTTGGTGCGCCTCTGTAGCGGTGTCCGGTGGAAAGTTTACCGTAGAGAACCATCTTCGGTAGGCGATGGTCCTCCATTCTAAAGACATGCCCTGCCCAGCGTAGCTGCGTTTTCAGCAACATGGCCTCAATGCTGGTGATCCCTGCTTGCTCCAGCACCTCAGCATTCGTGGTGAAGTCGCTCCAGTGGATGTCGAGGATGGAGCGGAGACAGCGTTGGTGGAAGCGTTCCAGAATTCGCAGGTGGTGTCTGTATGTGACCCATGACTCAGAGCCATACAGGAGGGTGGTCAGTACCACGGCTCTGTAGACACTGATCTTGGTGTCTTTCTTCAGGTGTTTGTTTTTCCAGACACGGTGGTAGAGTCTGCCAAAAGCACTGTTTGCCTTTGCCAGTCTGTTGTCTACATCTTTATCAATCTTTGCGTCAGAGGAGATTGTGCATCCCAGGTAGGTAAACTGCTGGACTGTCTTCAGTTCTGTCTCACCAATTGTAATGTGAGGTGGGTGGTACGCTACCTGAGGTGCGGGCTGGTAGAGAACCTCTGTCTTCTTCAGGCTGACTTCGAGTCCGAAGAGCTGGGCTGCCTCTGCAAAACAGGATGTTACATGCTGCAGGGCGGTTTCTGAGTGGGCTACAAGGGCAGCATCATCAGCAAAAAGTAGTTCTCGAATTTGTTGCTCCAGGGTTTTGGTGTGGGCCTGAAGACGCCGCAGGTTGAATAGGCTGCCATCTGTGCGGTAGCGTATGAAAACTCCGTCTTCGTCATCAAGATCTTCTGTGGCCCGCTGAAGCATCATGCTGAAGAAGATAGTGAAGAGGGTTGGTGCAAGAACGCAGCCCTGCTTCACCCCGTTTGTGATTGAGAAAGGCTCTGAGAGGTCGTTGCTGTTTCTGACCTGGCCACGCTGGTCTTCATGTAGCTGGATCACCATGTTGAGAAACTTTGGGGGACAGCCAAGACGCTCCATGATCTGCCACAGGCCCTTCCTGCTCACAGTGTCAAATGCCTTAGTTAAATCAACGAAGGTGATGTACAGTCCCTTGTTCTGTTCGCGGCACTTTTCTTGAAGTTGTCTGAGCACAAAGACCATGTCGGTGGTACCCCTGTTAGCTCTGAAGCCACACTGGCTCTCAGGGAGGTGGTGTTCTGCAACAGCAGGTACTAGTCTGTTGAGGAGAACTCTTGCAAGGATTTTGCCAGCGATGGAGAGAAGAGTTATCCCCCTGTAGTTGGAGCAATCGGATTTTTCCCCTTTGTTTTTGTAAAGGGTGATTATGATTGCATCACGAAGGTTTTGTGGTAACTTTCCCTGCTCCCAGCAGCAGACAAAAAATTCACGGAGCTTGCAGTGCAGTGTTTGCCCCCCGTTTTTTCCATAATTCTGGTGGAATACCGTCGACGCCTGCAGCCTTCCCACTCTTCAGTTGTTCTATGGCTTTAGTTACCTCTTCCAGGGTTGGGGCTTCGTCCAGTTCTTCTTTCACTGGTTGCTGTGGGATCTGTTGGATCACTGCGTCATCAACAGTGCGATCAGCGCTGAAGAGGGTTTGAAAGTGTTCAGCCCAGCGGTTCAATATGGACATCTTGTCTGTGAGGAGTGCCTGGCCGTCAGTGCTGCGCAAAGGACTCAACACTTGGTGAGAGGGTCCATAGACTGCCTTCAAAGCTTCGTAGAAGCCTCTGTAGTCACCTGTGTCAGCGCAGAGCTGAGTTTTCTGGGCGAGGTTAGTCCACCACTCGTTTTGGATAACTCTAAGCTGGCGCTGGAGGTTGCTGCATGTAAGACGAAAGGCAGCTTTCTTTGCTGGACAAGATGGTTGTGCAAGGTGAGCCTGGTGGGCACTTCTCTTCTTCGCCAGCAGATCTTGTATTTCTTGGTCATTTTCGTCGAACCAGTCCTTGTTCTTCTTAGTGGAAAAGCCCAAGACCTCTGCAGAGGTCTGCAGGATGGCAGTTTTTAGGCGGGTCCAGAGCGTTTCTGGACAGGGGTCAGAGGGGCAGTCCTCGACTTCCAGCTTTGACTGGAGGTTGGACTGCAGCACAGCTTTCACTTCAGCGGACTTGAGGCTGCCAAGATATAGCGCTATATAAATTCCATGTATTATTATCATTATTAATTAAATTACCGTAAGGGGTTGAGGGGACCGTCACAGTGACAGTCTTCGTCCCCCTGATACAGCCGGTCATGGGGTAGTCCCCCCCTGATGCCCCCTCCACCCCCCTCCTCCTCCTCCTCCATACTGTCCACGTACAGCGAGGGGCGGTTCTCTAACAGGTGGTCGCGGATATTCTGAAAAAAACACACGCCAACACACACACACAATAATGATAATAATGAATGAAATTTATATAGCGCTATATCTTGTAAAAAAAAAACACAACAAATCGAAGCGCTTGAATTTGACCAATCCTTGCACATGCAGCCAATAGCAATTTAGATTTTTAACAAAGTCAATGTACACACACACACACACACACACACACACACACACACACACACACACACACACACACACATAGAGGTTAAACACTTTGGCAGGGTGGTGGATATTTCGGCTGTTGAGAGCAGGGACAGAAGATGAAACAGGATAGGAAAGTCTTAGCTTTGAAATAAGGCGTGTCTTGAGGCTGGATTTAAATGTGTCACAGGTAGGCTTTTTACGAAGGGAGAGAGGGAGATCATTCCAGATCACTAGACCAGAAATAGAGAAAGAGCGACGGCCAACGGTGGATTGATTGAATCTAGGTATTTGTAAACACAGGGTATCTCACCTGGGAGGGACAGGATAGCCTAGTGGTCAGAACATTGTGCTCGCAATTTGACGACCCAGGTTCGATTCCTGCTTGAGGGGATTTTTTTCCCCTGAAGTTAACATCAGTGCTGACTCCACTCTCCCCAGAAGTCCTTCGGATGAGACTATAAACCGAGGCCCCCGTGTGCGATCGCACACAACACAGAACATCTTGCACACACGTTAAATCCCGTCCCGCTTTTCGTAAGAGTAGGCCATCGCGTGCCGGTAGGAGCGGATGACAATTTTTTTTTTTTTTTTAAACCAGCATGGACACAGGTGTCGTGTTTAGACAACATCCCTGAGGCAAGAAAAAAAAAATGGGTAGGCACTGCACTTGTGGCAATGACACCCTCTCCCCGGGGAGAGAGAGAGAGAGAGCAGCCCAAATTTCACCACACAGAGAAATCTGCTGTGACATAAAGTGGTATCAAAATAAAATAAAATAAAGGTGAGGGATGAGATGCTTTCGCAGACTCCTTGGTGTCTCTTACAAAGACCACATTAATAACAGGGAAGTGAGAATCAGAATCAGTCAAGCCATCGGGCCCTTTGAAGATCTCTTGACCACAGTCAAAAAACAAAAACTGAAGTGGTATGGGCACGTCGCAAGATCAACAGGGCTTGCCAAGACGATTCTGCAGGGAACTGTGCAAGGCGGGAGGAGAGGCAGGCAGAGAAAGAGATGGGAGGACAACATCCGAGAGTGGACGGGCCTCAGGCTGAGTGACACCCTGAGAAAGGTCAAGGACAGAGGAAAATGGAGAGAGCTGGTTGTGAGGTCTTCCGTGGCGCCCCTATGGTCTAGATAGACTACGGGATAGAAGAAGAAGAAGTGTTCTACCATCCATTCCATTTTGTTTACAGCCCTACCAACCACCAAAGCCATATCAGGGCTGTCTGTCACCTCATTCAGTTTCACTGGCTCCAGTCACTTTCAACTTCAAGTTCAAAACCAACACCTTGTAATTATACCTTCCAATATCTAACACTGTCCATCTGCAAAAAAAAAACCCAACCCCAAAACAGCATAAAACAACACAACACCTAAATCCTTTCATTCCTGAAGGCTAATAAACCAGGCTGTGCTGAAGACACCAGCCATTCTGCTTAATCTACCATCCCCAGACCACAAAACAACGTACAAAAAACCAAACCAAACCAAACATTTTAAAGTACGATAAAAAAAAATATTAAAAAAAACATAAAAAAGTGGCCGCATGGACAAAACACACTGCGGAATGGACATGCTGGCTTTAACCTTTGCTGTACAGAAAGGGTTAAAAAAGGAGAGGAAGAATTGTGGCCAGGCCTCACCCGCAAATCGTCCAGGATCTTGCGGTATTCCTTGATCATGCCGTCCAGACGTTCGCGGTGCTCCTCCCACTGTCCGTAGTCGCGGTAAATGTCCTGGTCACACGACACCGTCTGGTTGCTCAGGATACGACAGCGGCGCGTGAACAGCTCAAAGCCTGCATCCCACACAGACAGACAGAGAGATGATATAACAGAGTACTGAAAAGTACACTACAGTATAGCACAGACAGACAGACAGACAGACAGACAGAGAGACAGATGATATAGAACTGCACTGAGCACTGCAAAGTACAATACAACTCAGACAGACAGACAGACAGACAGACAGACAGACAGACAGACAGACAGACAGACAGACAGATAATATACAGACAGACAGACAGACAGACAGACAGACTGACAAACAGATTGTCAGACAGATAATATACAGACAGACAGACAGACAGACAGACAGACAGACAGACAGACAGACAGACAGACTGACAGACAGACAGACTGACAGACAGACAGACAGACGATATAACAGAGCACTGAGCACTGCTAAATACAGAACATCACAGACACAGACAACATAGTATCAGTGCAGACTCCACTCTCCCCCAAAAGTCCTTCAGTAAGACTATAAACTGAGGTCCCGTGTGTGAACGCATGCAGAACATCTTGCACACATGTTAAATCCTTTTCCGCTTTTCGTAAGAGTAGGCCATCGTGTGCCGGTGGGAACAGATGACATTTACAAAACTGTATACATACGGGGACTGGATGTAAAAAAGCACAAGAGTGCTAATCCCATTATCCTCAATATAAAAAAAAGGTAAAGGTGTCCCATAACCTAGGCGGTCATAGGGGACCAAGGCATCAGAGACCTCAGCTTCTCTAGGGGCCAGCATGTTGAGGGCGGCACCCATCTCCTCTCTCCCTCGCTGCTCTACCTTCCCTGACCCTAAAGAGGGCAGGTACCCATTGACAGCTGTGGGAACTGTACTGAAGCCAAGGCGCACAAACGGTCACCCACCCAACTTGGTAACCACGCTCGACGCTGCTTAACTGGACTGGGGGAAAGCGAGCGCTCTAACAACCACTTAGCTATCCAGCCCCAAGAATAAATAAAAAAAATTTAAAAAAATAAATTCCCATGGATATGACCACCCAGGGTGGGGGGTGGGAATGCCCTACCTGGTGAGGCTCTGGGGTACAGGGTGGGAGCTCCTGAACCCAGGTGTACAGCGTCCAACATGGCCGACCTCATGGCCGACCTTCGCTGTCGCATCAGGCGACTCCGTGCTCCTGCACACACACACACCACCACCACTGCCATTATCATCATTATCATCATCACCCACCACCACAACTTCCCGTGAACCACCACCTCCACTGCCACCACCACTCACTCCCTCCCTCACTCACCCACCCACTCACTAACCCACTCCCTCCCTCCCTGCCTCACTCACTCACTCACTCACTCCCTCCCTCCCTTACCCACCCACCCACTCCCTCCCTCCCTGCCTCCGTCCCTCACTCACTCCCTCACTCACATCGTGTGCCGGTGAACATTTACAAAAACTGCATACACACAGGGACTGGATATTAAAAAAAAAAAGCACAAGAGTGCTTATCCCATTATCCTCAATATAAAAGAATAAAATAAAAAATAAATATAAATAAATAAAATAAAACTCACTCACTCCCTCACCCACTCCCTCCC
>CM060350.1:13744078-13766578 GCA_030674155.1 Stramonita haemastoma | reverse complement strand
CAGGATTTGCCAGGATTTACACACAGTAGATTTCCATCAGGCAGTGACCATCACTGCTTACTACCACATGTCAAAGGTCTATCAGGCCAGAGGTACAAAGCTTATAGTCTGGAAGTAATTATAGCTGCTGGTATGTACTTAGAAGGAGGAAAAGGCCAGCGAGGATGTGTGCCTGACCTGATTTTGGTTTGGAATGCAAAATCTAGGCCATGGGGCGATTTGTGTTCAGAGAATCCAAATGCAAGAGGATTTTCCCTCTCCAGTTAACATTAGTACTGACTCCACTCTCCCCAAAAGTCCTTCGGAGAAGAATATAAACCGAGGCCCTGTGTGTGAACTCATGCAGAACACTGCACCCACGTTAAAACCCATTCCGCTTTCCGGAAGAGTAGGCCATTGTGTGCCGGTGAGAACAGATGACAAAATTTACCAAGTTACATACACATGGGGACTGGATGCAAAAAAGCATGTGAGTGCTTACTCCATTATCCTTGATATAAAACAATGAATGAATAAATAAACACATACACACACACACATACTTCCCCCTCTATACCCCCCCCCCCCCCACAACACAAAACACTCAACACACACACAAACAAACACACACACACAAACAAACAAACACACACACACACACACAAACAAACACACACACACACACACCAACCCCCCCCCACACACACACACACCAACCCACCTACCCACCCACCCCCAACCCACACACACCTACCACCCTCACAACCCACCATTCCCCCCTCCTTCAAAACACAACAACCACCACACCACACCCACACACACTGCCCACCACCACACACCACTCCACCCCACTCCCTCCCACCCCCAACACACACACATACCCACCCCCACCCCACACACACACACACACACCACACACACACACCACACACACACACACACACACACCACACCACACCACACCACCACACACACACCCACCACACCCACCACACCACACACACACACACACACACACACACACACACACACACACACACACACACACACACACACACACCCACACACACACACACCACACACACACACACACACACACACACACACACACCACACACACACCACACCACACACACACACACACACCACACACACACACACACACACACGCACAACACAAACACACCACACACACACCACACACACACACACACACACACACACACACACACACACACACACCACACACACACGCACGACACACACACACACACACACACGCACACACACACACACACACACACACGCACACACACACACACCACACACACGCACGCACACACACACACACCACACACACCACGCACACACACACACACAACCCACACACACGCACACCACACACACACACGCACACACACACACCCACACACAACGCACACACAACACACACACACACACGCACACACACACCACACACACACACACACACACACACCACACACACCACACACACACACACCACACACACACCACACACACACACCACACACACCCCAACACACACACACGCACGCACACACACACACACACACCACACACACACACCACACACCACACACACACACACACCACCACACACACACCCACACGCACCACGCACACACACACACCACAACACACACACACACACACACACACACACAACACACACACACACACACACCACACACACACGCACGCAACACACACGCACTCACTTGATGCCAGGTTTGATCCCAGGCCCCTTGATGATGAGGGGGACGCGGGTGTCAAAGTCAAAGGCCATGGACTTGCCCTTGATGAGGCCAAACTGCCCCAGGTGATAGCCGTGGTCCGAGGTGTACAGGATGTAGGTGTTGTCCAGTTCTCCCACCATGTCTAGCTCTCGACTCACCTGGATCAGGATGATCAAAGAAAGTTTTTTAAAAAATTGTTTTCTTCGTTTTCTTTTTTCTTGATTGCTCAGACAGCAACTACTGTTGTCTTTCATATATATATATATATCTATAGCAGAAATGTGTTGTATTGCCAGTTAAGCACCTGGCCAATCAGGCAGGCCAGGGGGACGGGATAGCCTAGTGGTCAGAACATTCCGCTCGCAATTTGACAACCCGAGTTTGATTCCCGTTCGAGGGATTTTTCCCCTGGAGATAACATCAGTGCTGACTCCACTCTCCCCAAAAGTCCTTCGGATGAGACTGTAACCCGAGGCCCTAAGTGCGAACGCACGCAGAACATCTTGCACACATGTTAAAACCTGTTCCGCTTTTCGTAAGAGTAAGCCATTGTGTGCCGGCGGGAACAGATGACAAGGTTTACAAAACTGCATACACATGGGGACTGGATGAAAAAAAGCACATGAACGCTTATTCCATTATCCTCGATATAAAATTTAACAGGCATATTGGTACGAATCATAATCAAAGACACAAAATAGCTCCATTTCATATTTGTTCCAACATTATATGATAACTTCAAATAAAAATGTCACAAACACTCACACACTTTACATCTATCATCAAAGAAAGAAAAATAAGCTAATGAGCTAATACTGTTGTTAGTAGGGGGCTTAGTAGGTGGTGTCCTGCGTATGTTAGCTCAGAACAGGCACCACTGAACACCACCAAAGTGACCCAGCAGAAGTGCAGGGCCCCTCTGGCTGGTGGCCCCACAGCGGGCCTAATATTGATGGGCTCCCTGTGGACTGCCGATCTTTAGGATGAGACACAACGAATCAGGGTATGGCTGTGGTGGGGAGATTGAAATGAGCAGCGTGGGAACAGCAGGATAAGGACGTCACAGAAGATGAGGCAGGAAAAAAAACACAAAAAAACCCACTTTTTTTTTTTTTTTTAAATTTCCCTGACGTAACTTCGTGTTCTCCAGAAGTCACAGCAACCCCAATTGCTGGGGGGGGGGGGGGGGGGGGGGGGGGGTGTTGTTTTTTTTAAAATTTTATTATTAATTTTTTTACACTTCTACATCTTTACTTCATACCACACCATCACTACACTGCAACACTGCTATTTTCTTCTTATTGTTGTTGTTATTTGTCTTCTTTTTTTTCTTCTTCGTGTTGTTGTTATTCATCGTCTTTTTTTCTTTTTCTTCTTTTTCTCCTTCTTCTTGTTGTTCTTTTTTGCATACACACGGGGACTGGATGTAAAATAAACACATGAGTGCTTATTCCATTATCCTAGAATATAAAAGAATAAATAAATAAATGAATAAATAAATAAAATAAAACACACACAACACACACACACACCCCACCCACACACCCTCTCCCCCCCCCAACACACACCCCCACGCACCCATGTACCCCCCCCACACACACACACATCCACACCCACCTCCCCCCTAACACCCCCACCCCCACATCCACCCCCCCTCACCCCTAACACCCCCACCCCCACACCCCCTCCCCCCTAACACCCCCACATCCACACCCCCTCCCCCCTAACACCCCCACCCCCCACACACGGGGGGACGGATAGCCTAGTGGTCAGAACATTGCACTGGCAATTTGATGACCCGGGTTCGAGTCCGGTCGAGGAAATTTTTCTCCTGGAGTTAACATCAGTGCCGACTCCACTCTCCCCAAAAGTCCTTCAGATGAGACTTTAAACCGAGGCCCCGTGTGCGAACGCACGCAGAACATCTTGCACACACGTTAAATCCTGTTTCGCTTTTCGTAAGAGTAGGCCATCGTGTGCCGGTGGGAACAGATGACAATATTTACAAAAACTGCATACACATGGGGACCGGATGAAAAAAAGCACATGATTGCTTATTCTGTTATCCTCGATATAAAAGAATAAATAAATAAATAAATAAACACATCCACACACCCCCTCCCCCCCCCTTCCACACACACACACCCACACACCCTTCCCCCCCCACCTTCCACACACACACACACACACACACACACACCTCCCCCCATCCCCCCCCCCCTCCACACACACACACAGAGCCACACACACCAAAGCCTCTCACTCTCACACACACACACACACCTTTTCAATGAGATCATCCACAGACTGCAGCGTCTGCAGTCTCCGTCGCTGCAAAAGGTCGGTGAAGATTTTGAACTGCGGGGTCATGGGTTGCGTGTGGCGTAGCAGCCACTGCTTGTCTACGTTGGGGGCTCGGTTCCAACTGGCCGTTCTGAAGACAGTGGGTTCACCACATGGGTCAGAAAAACATTAATTATAATAAACCAGAAAAAGAAAAAACCCCAACCCAAAAATCCCCCCTCCCCCCCCCCTACAAATCAAAGAAATTAATGGGAAGCGCACATGCAGACACACACGTGCATGCATGAACATGCACGCATGAACACACACATGTGCACATACACAAAACATTCTCCCTTTTTGACACATTCTCTCCTCTACACACACGCACACATGCACACAAACACACATTCTTTCCTCCACTCTCGGTGTTGTTTACCTGTGGTCAGTGTTGTTGTCAAACATGTGTTGATACTGTGGTCAGTGGTGTTTATACTGTGGTCAGTGTTGTTTACCTGTGGTCAGTGTTGTTTACCTGTGGTCAGTGTTGTTGTCAAACATGTGTTGATACTGTGGTCAGTGTTGTTTATACTGTGGTCAGTGTTGTTTACCTGTGGTCAGTGTTGTTTACCTGTGGTCAGTGTTGTTGTCAAACATGTGTTGATACTGTGGTCAGTGTTGTTTATACTGTGGTCAGTGTTGTTTACCTGTGGTCAGTGTTGTTTACCTGTGGTCAGTGTTGTTGTCAAACATGTGTTGATACTGTGGTCAGTGTTGTTTATACTGTGGTCAGTGTTGTTTACCTGTGGTCAGTGTTGTTTACCTGTGGTCAGTGTTGTTGTCAAACATGTGTTGATACTGTGGTCAGTGTTGTTTATACTGTGGTCAGTGTTGTTTACCTGTGGTCAGTGTTGTTTACCTGTGGTCAGTGTTGTTTACCTGTGGTCAGTGTTGTTTACCTGTGGTCAGTGTTTATACTGTGGTCAGTGTTGTTTATACTGTGGTCAGTGTTGTTTACCTGTGGTCAGTGTTGTTTATACTGTGGTCAGTGTTGTTTATACTGTGGTCAGTGTTGTTTATACTGTGGTCAGTGTTTACCTGTGGTCAGTGTTGTCTACCTGTGGTCAGTGTTTACCTGTGGTCAGTATTGTTTACCTGTGGTCAGTGTTGTTTACCTGTGGTCAGTGTTGTTTATACTGTGGTCAGTGTTTACCTGTGGTCAGTGTTGTTTACCTGTGGTCAGTGTTGTTTACCAGTGGTTAGTGTTGTTTACCTGTGGTCAGTGTTTACCTGTGGTCAGTGTTGTTTATACTGTGGTCAGTGTTGTTTATACTGTGGTCAGTGTTGTTTATACTGTGGTCAGTGTTTACCTGTGGTCAGTGTTGTCTACCTGTGGTCAGTGTTTACCTGTGGTCAGTATTGTTTACCTGTGGTCAGTGTTGTTTACCTGTGGTCAGTGTTGTTTATACTGTGGTCAGTGTTTACCTGTGGTCAGTGTTGTTTACCTGTGGTCAGTGTTGTTTACCTGTGGTCAGTGTTTACCTGTGGTTAGTGTTGTTTACCTGTGGTCAGTGTTGTTTACCTGTGGTCAGTGTTGTTTACCAGTGGTCAGTGTTGTTTACTTGTGGTCAGTATTGTTAACCTGTGGTCGGTGTTGTTGTCAAACATGTGTTGATGTGTTGTTTACCTGTGGTCATTGTTTACCTGTGGTCAATGTTGATGTGTTGCTTACCTGTGGTCAGTGTTGTGTTGTTTGCCTGTGGTCAGTATTGTTTACCTGTGGTCAGTATTGTTTACCTGTGGTCAGTGTTGTTTACCTGTGGTCAGTATTTACCTGTGGTCAGTGTTGTTTACCTGTGGTCAGTATTGTTTACCTGTGGTCAGTGTTGTTTACCTGTGGTCAGTGTTGACCTGTGGTCAGTGTTGTTTACCTGTGGTCAGTGTTGTTTACCTGTGGTCGGTGTTGTTGTCAAACATGTGTTGATGTGTTGTTTACCTGTGGTCAGTATAGTTTACTTGTGGTCAGTATTGTTTACCTGTGGTCGGTGTTGTTGTCAAACATGTGTTGATGTGTTGTTTACCTGTGGTCAGTGTTTACCTGTGGTCAGTATTGTTTACCTGTGGTCAGTGTTGTTTACCTGTGGTCAGTATTGTTTACCTGTGGTCAGTGTTGTTTACCTGTGGTCAGTGTTGTTTACCTGTGGTCAGTGTTGTTTACCTGTGGTCAGTGTTGTTGTCAAACATGTGTTGATGTGTTGTTTACCTGTGGTCAGTGTTGTTTACCTGTGGTCAGTGTTGTTTACCTGTGGTCAGTGTTGTTGTCAAACATGTGTTGATACTGTGGAGCGGCATCCTCTGGACCATGCGGAGCAGGGACACTGAGCACCATCATCACAGGCCTGTAAACCACATGACACCACATAACACCACATGACATGCCTGTTAGTGCCCGTCTGCTCCAACAGGCCACATCTTCATTCATTTTCATTTCATGTTGCACCACTTCAAGTCATGGCAGATTTCTCTGCGTAAAATTTGGACAGCTCTCCCCGGGGAGAGCGCGTCGCCACAAGAGCAGCACCACCCAGTAATTTTTTTTACCTGTCTGCAACTGTGTTCGTTTCCCTATCAGAGTGGCTTTTTTTCTACAGAATTTTGCCAGGGACAACTCGCTTGTTGCTGTGGGTTTTTTTTTATGTGTGCTAAATAATTTTGTGTAACACACAGGGCCTCGGTTTATCATCTCATCTGAAAGACATGCACCCATACCACCACTCATGGTGAAGTGGATGGGGGGAAAAGGTTTTGGCCCAAATGGGGGTTCAAACCTGCTCACTTTCTACCTGAACTTTTTGCTTTCTAGGCGGGTGCATTACCTCTAGACCACTAGAGATATATATTCATTTCATATGTTATTCATATCATATCTTATATCCATTCCTCCTTCCTTCCCTCTCTCATGTGTGTGGGCGACTCACTCAGTCTGGTTCCACAACTGAGCTAATACTGTCGTTAGTAGGGGGCTAAGTAGGTGGTGTCTGGCGTATCTTAGCTGAGAACAGGCACAATTGTGATTGAACACCACATAAGTGACCCTGCAGCAGTGCAGGGCCCCTCTGACTGATGGCTCCATGGCGGCATGATATTGATGGACTCCCTGTGGATTTTCAGCCCTAAGGATGAGACATAACGAATCTGGGTACAGATGTGGAGAGATGAGATGAGCAGCATGGGAACAGCAGGATGGGGGGCATTACAGAGGTTAAGGCAACACACAGCGCACAGATCCAACAACACTCAGTCAAGAGTGCTAAATTTAGCGCACCCTTTCCTTTTACCTAGCCCAAGTGTGGTCAGTTCCTGCAATAATTAGCACCAGCATCTGGGCTGGGATGGAATGGATTAATTAGCAGCTGAGAGAAGCTGAAAGTGGGGGAAACTGACAGCTGTGCCGGGCAAATCCCGGTTTGGGACTAAGGGGGGGCAATTATTCAATCCCGGCAAATCTCGGTATGGGACTAAGAGGGTTAAATTAAGGCAGCAAAAAAATAAAAAGAGGGGAAAAGATCCACACACACAACACAACTCTTCTTCTCCTCCACTGACTTTGTGGGCTGGTGTTGCTTGGTAAGGGACTACAGGGGGGCGAATTATTCCATCCCGGCAAATCCTGGTACGGGACTAAGAGGGTTAATTAAAGCAGCAAAAAAACAAGGCAAAAAAAAAAAAAGAGAAAAGATCCACACAACACAACTCTTCTCCTCCACTGACTTTGTGGGCTGGTGTTGCTTGGTGTGGAACTAAAGGGGGGCGAATTATTCAATCCCAGCAAATCCTGGTACAGGACTAAGAGAGTTAATTAATGAAGGCAACAAGAAAACAAGGCAAAAAAAAAAAAAGAGAAAAGATCCACACACACAACACAACTCCTCTTCTCCTCCACTGACTTTGTGGGCTGGTGTTGCTTGGTGCGGGACTAAAGGGGGGCAAATTATTCAATCCCAGCAAATCCCGGTACGGGACTGAGAGAGTTAATTAAAGCAAAACAAAAAAAAAAGTGGGAAAAGATCCCCGCACACACAATACAACTCTTCTTCTCCACTGACTTTGTGGGCTGGTGCTGCTTGGTGCGTTTGAAGAAGGCCACGCTGTCGTTGGCGATGCGGTCTGTCAGGTAGTCCTTGTAGTAGTTGTCGTAGTGGCGCTGCAGCTTGCCCCCGTAGCTCAGCGTGTAGTTGTAGAAGCGCGAGTTGCGCACCAGCCCCACCCACTTGTTCCAGCCCACCGGGGTGTAGGTGCCGTTGTACTTGTTCAGGTATTTGCCAAAGTAACCTGCGGAGCACAGAAGAAGAGTGAGTCACTCCTTTGTCAAAGGTAAATGGTCAAGGTGCTCCTATAACCTGTGTGGTCGTAGGGGAGCGAGGCGTCAGAGACCTCAGCCTCTCTAGGGGCCAGGATATTGAGGGTGGCGCCCATCTCCTCTCCCTCGCTTCTTTACCTTCCCTGACCCTAAAGAGGGCAGGTACCCACTGACAGCTGGGGGAACTGGGGGACTGTACTGTAGCCAAGGCACACAAACTGTCACCCATCCACTTGGTAACCACCACGCACGATGCTGCTTTACCTTAGATTGGGGAAAGCGAGTGCTCCAACCACTGAGCTTTCCTGCCCACACTAATGTTAACTCCAGGGGAAAACCCCTCTAAGACGGGTGGGTGCCTTTCTGGTGCTCTATCTCAGACTGTCCGATCATGAGAGCAACGCTCTAACCACTAGGCTGTCTCCTGCCCCGGACATTGATTCAGGAATACAAATGACACCTACCCATCCTCTTTGCCCTCTGCCCCTACACTTCTTCCCCCACCCCCACACTGACCTCAACAAGGACATACGCAGACACATGTAGACAAGTGTATGTATACCCTTCCCCCTTTTCATTCACTCACTCAAACACACACACACATACACACACTGCACACACACACACATACACACACTACACACACACACTACACACACACACACTACACACATACACACTACACACTACACACACACACACACACACACACACTACACACACACACACACACACACACACACACACACTACACACACACACACATACACACACTACACACACACACAACACATACACACACACACACTTTCCACTCATTCCTTTTGACCCTCATCTGGTATCACTTACAGTGGAAAAGATGTTCAAAACTGAAGACTACTACTACCATTAGTACTAGGTTCTACTCTATTATTTTTTTATTTTTTTTTTTTATCAAGGATAATGGAATAAGCACTCATGTGCTTTTTTTACATCCAGTCTCCATGTGTATACAGTTGAGTAAATCTTGTCATCGGTTCCCACCGGCACACAATGGCCTACTCTTACAAAAAGCGGAACAGGATTTAACGTGTGCGCAAGATATTCTGCGTACGTTGGCACACGGGGCCTCGGTTTACAGTCTCATCCGAAGGACTTGTGGGGAGAGTGGAATCAGCACTGATGTGAACTCCAGAGGAAAAAATCCCCTCGAACGGGAATATTACTTTTATTTATTTATTTTATTCTTTTATATTTTATTCTTTTATATCGAGGATAACAGAATAAGCACTCGTGCACTTTTTTTTTTTTTTTTTTTTTTTGACATCCAGTCCCCGTGTACATGAATGCAGTTTTTGTCAATCTTGTCATCACCACTCACCTGTCAAGTAGCCTGACTTCTGCAGGTAGGGAGCGAAGGTGCGGGGCTCGTGCTCGCGGATCCACTGGGGGGAGAGCAGTTGTCGTTGTTGGTGTAGACGTTGTGGTTGTGCACGTAGAGGCCCGTCAGGATCGAGCTCCGAGAGGGGCAGCACATGGGCGTGGAGACGAACATGTTTTCAAACTGGGCGCCCTGGTCCGTCAAATGCTCGCGCAGTTTGGGCATGGCTTTCAGCGAGCCTGGAAAACATGCGTTGAATTTATTTTTATTTATTTATTTATTCTTTTATGTCGAGGATTAATGGAATAAGCACTCGTGTGCTTTTTTTACATCCAGTCCCCGTGTGTATGCAGTTTTGTAAATGTAATCTGTTCCCACCGGCACACAATGGCCTACTCTTATGAAAAGCAGAACAGGATTTAAAGTGTGCGCAAGATGTTCTGCGTGCGTTCGCACACGGAGCCTCGGTTTATAGTCTCCTCTGAAGGACTTTTAGGGAGAGTGGAGTTGGCACTGATGTTAACTCCAGGAGAAAAATCTCCTCAACGGGAATCGAACCCGGGTCGTCAAATTGCGAGTGCAATCTTCTGACCACTAGGCTATCCCGTCCCCGTTCTTCATGTTGGGGCAGTTTCTTTGCTGAACTCAATGGCATGTAGCTATTGTACAACATTCACTCTTTAGCCGCCATCGTGACTTTAGCCCACACAGCTGTCACTTTCTCCCAACTGACTGTTTTGCTGCCACAGGTGACTTTAGTTGACACAGCTGTCAGTTTATCTTCAGTTAATTAACTCTTTTGCTGCCACAGGTGACTTTAGTTGACACAGCTGTCAGTATATCTTCAGTTAATTAACTCTTTTGCTGCCATAGGTGACTTTAGTTGACACAGCTGTCAGTTTATCCTCAGTTAATTAACTCTTTTGCTGCCATAGGTGACTTTAGTTGACACAGCTGTCAGTTTATCTTCAGTTAATTAACTCTTTTGCTGCCATAGGTGACTTTAGTTGACACAGCTGTCAGTTTATCTTCAGTTAATTAACTCTTTTGCTGCCACAGGTGACTTTAGTTGACACAGCTGTCAGTTTATCTTCAGCTAATTAACTCTTTTGCTGCCATAGGTGACTTTAGCCCACACAGCTGTCAGTTTGCCCCCAATTAACTCTTTTGCCATCATAGGTGACTTTATTAACACAGCTGTCAGTTTGCCCCCACTTAACTCTTTTGCCATCATAGGTGACTTTATTAACACAGCTGTCAGTTTGCCCTCAGTTAAATAACTCTTTAACCTCCATGCGTGACTTTAGTCGACACAATTTGCCCCACTTTCAGCTGCTACTCATCACAGCCCAGCTGGTGCTAATTAATATACTAATAACAGCTCAGGAACTGACCACACTTGGACTTGGTTAAAAAAAAAGGAAGGGGCACGCTAATTTTAGCACTTTGGACTAAGTAATGTTGGATTTGTGTGCTGTGTCAACGCTACCATTCACCCCCATAGGCGATAGGCGACTTTTGTTGACAGCGCATAATATATTAATTTTAAACATGTATACATGTATATTACATATATGCAAAATTTCACCATTGGTGAACCTCAGAGCTTTAGTCAATGAACAAAAACAAAAATGAAATGGACAATACACGCACACACGCATACACACAACACACACACACACACACACACAAACACACTCACACACACAAACACACACACACACACACACACTGTGACTGTACACACACACAAACACACACACTGTACACACAAACACACACACCACACACAAACAACACACACACACACAAACACACACACAAACACACACACAAACACACACACACCCAACCCCCCCCCCCCCCCACACACACACACACACACACACACACACCACACAAGCCACACAACAACCCCACCAATCACCTACAAATACCGACCTAACATGATATCCTGATCGCCTTTATTTCAAATCTCACTGTACACACTCACTCACGCACACGCACACACACAACACACACACAACCCCCCCCCTCCCCCCCCCCCCCCACACACACACACCCACACACACACACACAACAACCCCACCAATCACCAACAAATACCAACCTAACATGATATCCAGGTCGCCTTTATTTCAAATCTCACTGTACACACTCACTCACGCACACACACAACACACACACTGTACACCCCCCCCCCCCCACATGCACACACACACACACACTGTACACACACTGTACAAACGCACTAACCTAATACCCACCTAACATGATATCCTGGTCATCCGTGATGATCATGACGATGTTTGGACGCTCGCTGCGTAACTTGCACAAACACAAACACACACCCCCCCCCACTGTACACCCCCCCCCCCACACACACACACACACAAACACTGTACACACACACAACAACCCCACCAATCACCAAACAAAACAAACAAACAAAGAAATACCAACCAACCTAACATGATATCCTGGTCATCCGTGATGATCATGACGATGTTGGGACGCTCGCTGCGTAACTTGCACAAACACAAACACACACTCAACACACACTGTGACTGTACACACACACAAACACATACACCCCCCCCCCCCCCCACACACACACACACACAAACACACACCATACACACACAAACAACCCCACCAAACAAAATAATACCAACCGACCTAACATGATATCCTGGTCGTCCGTGATGATCATGACGATGTTGGGACGCTCGCTGCGTAACTTGCCCGGCCGGTAAGGGACCATGTTGCGTCCACGCTGCATCTGACCGTCCAGGTAAAACTTCCGACGCCGCACCTCCCCGCCATCGCGATGTCCATTCTGCGCCTTCGCCTCTACTCCACCACCACTGTACACCGCCACCACCACCAACACCACCAAGATGACCGACGTCAGCGAGGGAGACTTTTCCGAGTGTTGTCGACTAGCCGCCATCGCTTGAGAATGAAACTAGTGAGGTTCTGGCATTGACTGAAAAAGGGGGGGAGGGAGGGAAAGGGGAGGAGAGGGGGGGGGAAGGGTGGGGTGGTGGTGGTGGGGGGGATTCAGAGAAGAATGGTGTGGTGAGGTGTGGATGTTGATGGTTTTGGGGGGGTGTTGGGGTGTTTGAATAAGGAGGAGGAGGGAGAGAGGGTGTGGGGTGGAGGGGTGGGTGGAGTGGTGGGGTGTCAGCTATCCTCTGTTTTCATGTGTGGGTTCGAGTCCTGGTGTTGTTGCATGTCTCTGGAACACACACACACACACACACAGAGAATGAATAATGAATGAATAAAGAATAATCTTTATTATTCAAGGGTTTCAGAGTAAGTATTACATACATGTATACTTTTTTTTTTGATCCGGCCCTTGCCCTGATCAGGGTAATATAGCTGAGAGAGAGAGAGAGAGAGAGAGAGAGAGAGAGAGAGAGAGAGAGAGAGAGAGAGAGAGAGAGAGAGACACACACACACACACACACACACACACACACACACACACACACACACACACACACCACAGAGACGGAGACAGACAGACAGACAGAGACAGACAGAGAGAGAGCAGGAGTGGAGAGAGAAAGGAAGATAGAGACAGAGAGACACAGACACAGACACAGACACACACACACACACACACACACACACACACACACACACACACACACACATATATATAATATAATACAGACAGGAAAAGAAAAAAAAAAAAAAAAGGCGCTGCTCTTGTGGTGACGTGCTCTCCCGGGAGAGAGCAGTCCAATTTTCATGCAGAGAAATCTGCCATGACTTTAAGGTGGTATCTATAAAAATACAACAACAACAAAAAATCCCAATATAACAAAAAACAAGACTAAACTACACAACACAAATACACGCAACCGGCTCTATCCGTAATCACAAAACGAATCAGGAGACCACAGGACACAAACCTACCATAATATGTGACTAAACCCATCAGGGCTGCTAGCTCCACTGCAATACAATACATGCACAGATAGATCTCTGGTAGTGTTATCACCAGGACTGATCAAAGCACACGACAACCTGACAATGCACTGTAAAGTGGCTCCTGTTTGACCTGCAAAGTTTCAAGAACACAAAGCCGCCTTGTAAAGTATACATGTATACGCACTATAGTATACATACAATACAGTCCAGTCAGCATCAATGCTGCTATAGCTCACGACACAAGCTGGCTCAAACCACTTTGTCAAAGTTCAGGGATAAAAGCGTCATTTCCGAAAAAGCTGCCCCCGAGATTTCCTTGCTTTGCTTGGCTTTTACAGAGCTTCAGAACACACCCTGGAGTGATACACTGACTGACTGAGTCACCTTCTTCCTTCCTGCCTGCCTGCCTGCCTGCTTGCGTGCATCAGAGCCTGTGTGTGAGCCTGCCTGCCTGCAGGCACTGGCAGCAAAAGTGCACGTTGTATCAGTGCAGCCTTCTATTCTTCCATTACCTCTGGATGGCTGTCATTCGTTATATTCAAATATCTTCATTCATGAATTTATTCATGGTAGTTGTTTGAAGCCCAGCCCCGATGTGACCGTAATGGGGTTGGCTGATTTTTTTATTATTATTATTATTATTGTTGTTGTTGTTGATTATTTAGAGGATGACGAGTGCTGCATCAAGAAAAAAAGTGGATGTGGGGGGGAACAAAATTTTAGAAAAAAATCTAGGTGTAAGAACCTCAGAAAGCAACTTTATTTTCAACGCGTAAGGCACTGTCCAAGGAGGAAGGAAGAAAAAGAGGCAGACCAAGGAAGAGATGGGAGGACAACATCAGCGAATGGACAGGCCTAGAACTCAACAAAACTCTGAGAAAGGCAGAACAGGCAGAGGAATGGAGAGAACTGGTTATCAAGTCTTCAGGGGTGCCCCCACATTCGCCAGACTAAGGGATAGATAGATAGACAGATAGACAGACAGACAGACAGACAGACAGACAGACAGACAGACAGACAGACAGACAGACAGACAGACAGACAGACAGACAGAGATAGATAGATCGATAGATAGATCGATAGACAGACAGACAGACAGACAGACAGACAGACAGACAGACAGACAGACAGACAGACAGACAGACAGACAGACAGACAGACAGACAGACAGTCAGACAGACAGACAGACAGACAGACAGACAGACAGACAGACAGACAGACAGACAGACAGAGAGAGAGAGAGAGAGAGAGAGAGAGATAGATAGATAGATAGATAGATAGATAGATAGATAGATAGATAGATAGATAGATAGATAGATAGATTATTATTATTATTATTATTATTATTATTATTATTATTATTATTATTATTATTATTACATGGAATTTGTATAGCGCTATCTCTTGTAAGAACAAATCAAAGCGCTTGCATTTGACCTACAGAGCCACAGATCATGCTGCCACCAGGCGCAAAGATCAACGACGAACAACGATGATCAACTGTTGTTGTCTTGTTGCTGCTGTACACTTTAGAGCGCAAAGCCTGGGCAAGTATGTATGGAGGGCAAGCTGTTACCCATGCAGCAGACCCCCCTTCTCCACGGCACTGGAATGATCCATTGGAAGGGCATTGACTGATACGAATGGTTCCAGTACCGTCGCAGGAGCCACCAGAACGTTGCCATATACCTACAGCCCCGAGCCGCTCTGGGACTCCAACTCCCCGATTTTTCCTCAGGGATGGTGTCTAAACACAACACCTGTGTGCATGCTGGTTTGTTATAATTTTGTCATCCGCTCCTACCGGCACACGATGGCCTACTCTTCCGAAAGGTGGAACGGGGTTTTAACGTGTGCGCAAGATGTTCTGCGTGCATTCGCACACGGGGCCTCAGTTTCGAGTCTCATCCGAATGACTCATCCGAATATATAGATAGATAGATAGATAGATAGATAGATAGATAGATAGATAGATAGATAGATAGATAGATAGATAGATAGATAGATAGATAGATAGATAGATCATATATAGATAGACAGACAGACAGCAGACAGACAGACAGACAGACAGACAGACAGACAGATTATATAATAGTCTCTCTGTGACTACCAGGTGAGGATGGAGTGAGGTGAACATGTGTGTGCCCCCCAGGGTGAACAGAACATTATACTTGGAAACACGCAGCACACCCCAAATCCTGACAGACCATATCAATAGACTACCAAACAACCGTGGGATAGATTGGACTTAAATATTTTCTTTCTTTCTTTCTTTCTTTCTTTCTTTTTCTTTTTATCTGGCTGCAAAAAATGAGTTTCAGGGGCCGGGTCTGTTACAATACATCTCAAAATCTCTCAAGCCTGAAATATCTATAAATTTGCACTCAAATCTCTCTCTCTCTCTCTCCTCTCTCTCTCTCCTCTCTCTCTCTCTCTCTCTCTCTCTCTCTCTCTCTCTCTCCCCACCCCCCTGTCTCTCAAGTTGTTGTTGTTTTTTTTTAAACCCATCTTACACCAAATGCACAAAACACCCACAAGCACAACCAATTGATCATTACATCTCCAACCCCCCCCCCCACCATCTCCAATCCAATACAAAAAAAAAAAAAAAAAAAAGCAATTTGAACAAATTATTCCCCACAATCGTCTCACACTGATTAACACCCCTCCTCCTTCCCTTCCTCTCCCCCCCCCCCCCCCCCCCCCCCCCCCCCCCCCCAACTCCAATCTTCAATTACAGACAGACCCCCATCTCACCACCCCCCCCCTCCCCCCCCCCCCCCCCCCCCCCCCCCCCTCCTGACCCCCACAGCGAGGGGGAGACAATTTAACCAGTGTTACCTGGGGGTGGGGGGTGGGTGGGTGGGATTGTGGCCCCTTTGCCCTTCTCCTCTGCCCCTGTGTCGTGCAGCAGGGAAGGAGTTAATCCCCCCTGGGATTCCTTTTCCCTCCCTGGTCTGTTTGTCTGCCAGTGGCTCTCCCGTTTGCCTTTCATTCTCACCCCCCCCCCACCCCCCCTCCCACACACACACACACACACACACATACAACCCCTTCACGTGAAAGAGGGCCAGTTTGGGATGGAAGGGTGGGGAGAGGGGGGGGGGGGGAGTAAGGGTTATTTCTTTTTTTTTTTTTTCTTTTCTTAAATGAAACTCCCATCTTCACCCTCCATCACATACATACACACATGCACGCACGTGCGTGCATGCACGCACGCACAAACACAGTCCTTTGGATGAGACTTTAAACCGAGGGCCCCTGTGCAAAATGCATGCAGAACATCTTGCGTACATGTTAAATCCTGTCCCGCTTTTCGTAAGAGTAGGCCATTGTGTGCCGGTGGGAACAGATGAAAAAATTTACAATAGTACTCTATCTCTAAGATATATCCTGCCCATGCTAATGGTCTAATAATATGAGTCTAGATAAACTGAAGTCAGATGTGTGTAGAACATCTTGACACATGTTTGTTATATAATATACTTTATATTATTTTGCATTGGATTGGGTTGGAATGGATTGGATATAAATACTCTGTGTGTGTGTGTGTGTGTGTGTGTGTGTGTGTGTGTGTGTGTGTGTGTGTGTGGTGTGTGTGTGTGTGTGTGTGTGTGTGTGTGTGAATCAATCAATGTGTGTGTGTGTGTGTGTGTGTGTGTGTGTGTGTGTGTGTGTGTGTGTGTGTGTGTGTGTGTGTGTGTGTGTGTGTGTGTTTTAAAGCCTATTCTGCCTTGCAGAAGAGAAGACCATATGTCTAAAAAAAAAAAAAAAAATTAAGTTACTAGCTGACAGGAATGGATGACAACATTTGATATAATATTATATAATACACTATTGTTGTGTTGAGACAAACATCATCCCCAAAGCCTGAATGCTGCTGCCTAAGTCAGTGGTGGGGAAATGGTCACATAAATTATGTATACTACATATGTATAATGCAAAAATCTCACCTTTGGCCAATCTTGGAGCTCTACTCTAGGCGGGGAACACACATAGAAAAATGAAAAGAAAAAAAAAACACACCACTACACAGCTTATGACCCAGTCAGGGGGGCGGGATAGCCTAGTGATCAGAACATTGCGCTGGCAATTTGACGACCCGTGTTCAAGTCCGGTCAAGGAAATTTTTCTCCTGGAGTTAACATCAGTGCTGACTCCACTCTCCCCAAAAGTTGTTTGGATGAGACTTTAAACCGAGGCCCTGTGTGCGAACGCACACAGAACATCTTGCCCACACGTTAAATCCTGTTCCACTTTTCGTAAGAGTAGGCCATCGTGTGCCGGTAGGAACAGATGACATTTACAAAACTGCATACACACGGGGACTGGATGTAAAAAAAAAAAAAAAAGAGTGCTTATTCCATTATCCTCGATATATAAAAGAATAAATTAAATCAAATTTTAAAAATCAGTCAATCAATCAAGTCCTGATATGCTTCATCCATCCATCCATCCCTGCTCTCCTCCAACTTTTAAAACCAAAAAAAACTCCATCTTCCCTGAGTAAAGTCAGAATGCTGAGCAACCTTGCATTTTCTTTTGTTAATGGTGGGCAAACGGTTACTATCAAAAGGTTAAGGTGTCCCATAACCTGTGACTGTGGTCATAGGGGAGCGAGGCGTCAGAGACCTCAGCTTATCTAGGAGCCAGCATGTTGAGGGCGGCGGCGCCCGTCTCCTCTCCCTCGCTGCTTTACCTTCCCTGACCCTGAAGAGGGCAGGTACCCATTCACAGCTAGCTGGGTGAACTGGGAGGACTGTACTGTAGCCAAGGCGTGCAAACGGTTACTAGACACTCTATACAATACACAAAAATCTCACCATTGGTGAAGTGGTGAAAACCTCAGAGCTCTAGCAGAGGAGGAGACACCAGGGGAGGGGGGAAAGGGGGGGGGAAGGGGGGTGGAGGGAGCAACAACAACTAAAAAAAAAAAGAAAAAAAAAAAAGGTACTACATGTCTGTCATGTCACTCACTCTACTCTACTCTACTCCACTACTATACCGGCAGCAGTGTAGTATTGCCACCCCTTTTTTCTCTTACACTACACTACAGCCGCTCCTGTCTTCCATCTTTCTTCCATCAACTGAAATCTACGACAATGCCATGTGTTAGGCAAGGATGGGGGGGGGGGAGGGGGGTGGAATGGAGGGAGGGGGGGGGGAGGGCAGGGAGTGTTCTCTATCAACTGGGGGAACTAACTTTCCAAAACAGAATCAAACTGCCCTCATTTTTGTGACGAGGAAGGGGGGGGGGGGGGTGAGTGGGGGATGAGGGGGGAGGGGGGGGCTGCTAGGCCTACCCACATGTGGAAGTCATTTGAACACAAGACTTTAAGTGCGCAAATGCTGTTTTCTTGCCTGCATGTACAGAGGGTTTAGATGTTCTACAGTACAGTACTGTACTGTGTACATAGGGGGAGGGGGTGAATGTATTGTATTGTATCAATGTATGCCATTTAAGATTGATTGATTGATTGATTGATTGATTGATTGATTGATTGATTCTTTTATATCGAGGATAATGGAATAAGCACTCTTGTGCTTTTTTACATCCAGTCCCCATGTGTATGCAGTTTTGTAAATATCTGTTCCCACCGGCACACGATGGCCTACTCTTATGAAAAGCGGAACAGGATTTAACATGTGCACAAGATGTTCTGCATGCGTTCGCACACAGGTCCTCGGCTTAAAGTCTCATCTGAAGGACTGTACATAACGGGGGGGGGGAATGTATTGTATCAATCATTCAATGTATGCCATGTAAGAGCAATGTTGCATGAACTTGTGACGCTGTGTCTAAGTGTGCATGCAATACATACATGTGTACATGTGTGAACACACACACACACACACACACACACACACACACACACACATGCTGTGTGCAATGCTGTTTTCTTGCCTGCATACATGTACAGACGGTTTAGATGTTCTACAGTACTGTACTGTACATAAGGGGGGGGGGAGGGAGGGATGTATTATATCAATGTATGCCATGTAAGAGCAATGTTGCATGAACTTGTGACGCTGTGTCTAAGTGTGCATGCAATACATACATGTGCATGCATGTGTACATGTGTGAACACACACACACACACACACACACACACATGCTGTGCACAATGCTGTTTTCTTGCCTGCATACATGTACAGAAGGTTTAGATGTTCTACAGTACTGTACTGTACATAAGGGGGTGGGGTGGGGGGGATGTATTATATCAATGTATGCCATGTAAGAGCAATGTTGCATGAACTTGTGACATTGTGTCTAAGTGTGCAAGCAATACATACATGTATGTGCATGTGTACATGTGTGAACACACACACACACACACACACACACACACACACACACACACACACACACACACACACACACACATTTTTAATCTTTTCATTTGTACCACATATCTTCTTTAAGTTTTTCCTTGTTCAAATATGATTATTCTCTCTTTTTTTTCTCCTTTTTTTTTTTCTTTCTTTTTTTTAATTTTTTTTTTTTTTTTTTTTTTTTTTTTTTATAGATGGATGGCTTGATGAAAAAAAGCAATTGGACTGCTTACTCAATGTACCATCTGGAAATAAAAGTTTGACTTTGACTTTGACTTTGACACACACACACACACACACACAGTGACACACACATGCTGTGTGCAAGCATGCACACACACACGCACACACAAACGCACACACACACACATGTAGACATACAAACACACCCTGCATACATCCCTGAAGTCAGACTGGTAATGCTCAACCTACCTTCATGGTGGGCTATAAAAAAAAAAAATTTTAATTTTTTAAACGTTGCATACACAACTTATCACCATATCACCGTCAGTGAACCTTGGAGTACTAGCCGAGAAAAAAAAAAAAATTTCTTTTTAAAAACCAAAATCTTGAAACACCGCCACCACCATCATCCATCTCAACAATCTCCACATTTAATAACCATTCCATGTTGGTTAAATCACAGTCACATGTCTATTGCCCCAGGGTGTTTTTTTTTTTTTTTTTTGTGTGTGTGTGTGTGTGTGTGTGTGTGTGTGTGTGTGTGTGTGTGTGTGTGTGTGTGTGTGTGTGTGTGTGTTTTGGGGGTTTTTCGGTGTTTTTTTTTTTTTTTGGGGGGGGGGGGTTGTTTGTTGTTTTGGGGTTGGGTTTTTTTTTTACATTAGACTTTACTGTACACTAGAACAGCATTCACACACACACACACACACACACACACACACACACACACACACACACACACACACACACAGTCTTCATGTTTTGTATACTCTTCAACCATGACATGCACTTAGGCAGCAAGTCATGATTTTCTCATAATCCCTCAGGGAGGGAAAACATAAAATATGCACATGTATGTATACATGTAATATATATAATATATAATCTCCTGCACCTGACATTTCACTATGAAAACAGCGCTCCCTGGGGCTCCATCTGCCACAGCTTTAAGAAAGATATTATCCATTTTTTTCTGTAATATCTTCTTTTTTTCCTCTCAGGATATATATATATATAAATATGGGTGGGATACCGGATGTGCGAGGAAGGAAGGAGCGCATTATACAGTTTAACGTCTTTACTCTTAAGCTTAAGGAAAACCTGGAGTAGGTTGGGTGGTTTTTTTTGGGGGGGTTTGGTGTGTTTTTTTTGCAACTGCCTTTATTTTGTCTTGATTTGTTTTTTAATGGAAGATATATATATAATATAAATATATATTTTAATTTTTTTTTATTTATTCTTTTATATTGAAGATAATGGAATAAGCACTCTTGTGTTTTTTTACGTCCAGTCCCCGTGTGTATGCAGTTTTGTAAATGTCATCTGTTCCCACCGGCACACAATGGCCTACTCTTACAAAAAATGGAACAGGATTTAATGTGTGCGCAAGATGTTCTCTGTGTGTTTACACACAGGGTCTCGGTTTATAGTATAGTCTCATCCAAAGGACTTTTGGGAGAGTGGAGTCAGCACTGATGTTAACTCCAGGAGAAAATCTCCTCAAACTTTTTTTTTTTTTTTTTTTTTTTTTTTTTTTTTGCTGCCTCGTCTTCTGTGACGCTCCCGTACTGCTGTTCCCACGCCGCTCATTTCAATCTCCCCGCCACAGCCATACCCAGATTCGTTGTGTCTCACCCCCGGGGTCGGGAGTCCACAGGGAGCTCATCAATATTAGGCCGCCGCGGGGCCACCAGCCAGAGGGGCCCTGCACTTCTGCTGGGTCACTTTGGTGGTGTTCAGTGGTGCCTGTTCTGAGCTAACATACGCAGGACACCACCTACTAAGCCCCCTACTAACGACAGTATTAGCTCAGTCGTGGAGCCAGACTGAGTGAGTCACCCACCCAAGGTGGCGACCACCACAACGTCCCTCCAACGACCGCCTCCCCACGAACCCCCAACCCCAAAGGCTTTGACACAAATTCACCACAGGCACAGAAGCGTATGGGGAAACCGAATCTGAGGTCACCATGAGACCAGAGCAACGGAGGCCACCGAATCAGAGGCAATTTTTATTATTGCATGATGATCAATGAGGATGAGGATGATGTAATGATGCTGCTGTGGAGGTGCATCCGCTTTGAGACTACTTGACAGGGTTGTTCTCTACGCTTACTGTCATAATATATCCCGGCGTCAACCAGGCCCGAGAGATACAGACACCTGCAGTGTTGGTCAGGTAATTTGAGCAACACTCTCAAATTCGCATCCGTAAAGTGGATGAAGCTCGACTGTGTGGTCCCAGTCTCCCCACTGAGCCCACAGCACACTCACTCTGGGTAG
>CM060350.1:13726578-13736578 GCA_030674155.1 Stramonita haemastoma | reverse complement strand
AGCACAAGTTTTGGAAGGGTCAAGAACCCAACGAAGTGAAGCACTTATCCAAATATACCACTCCTGTCCAACACTCCACTCGACCGTATTATTTTCGCCTGTCTAGACAGACAATCAATGAAAATGTCTGACAGTGCGACCCCCTTCTCCCACTGGAGCGGAAATAAAGTACGCGTGAACCCACCCGAAAGTAACGAGTCTTTTCATTGGACAGACACTTCAACAGGCACCGTAAAACGAAATTAAAGACAGCTTTATTGACAAAGAGTATAGAGGAATCGTTCTCAACGTGACAAACATCGGGTTTTCATTTTGTGGTTTCCCCCCCCCCCCCCCTACCCCCTTTCTTTTATTTGTCAGGACAGGGTAGGGGGGAGGGGGGTCTATTATACGATTTTATTGGCGGTGTGAGCCAGTGGGACCTTTTGCAAGTGTCATATTTCTCGAGGCTACCACACTTCAGCCTTCTTTATCTAGGGCCACATAAACTTGACACTTGTAAAGGTCTGCTTCAGATGAAAACTTGATGATCCATCGGTCAGCAGATGTTTATGCCACCAGCATTTGCACTTGGTTTTGCCCAGGGATGGGATCGCGCACCTTGGCTTCAGTACAGGGGGGCGGATAGCCTAGTGGTCAGAACATTGCGCTGGCAATTTGAAGACCCGGGTTCGAGTCCGGTCGAGGAAATTTTCTTCCTGGAGTTAACATCAGTGCTGACTCTACTCTCCCCAAAAGTCCTTCGGATGAGACTTTAAACCGAGGCCCCGTGTGCGAACGCACGCAGAACATCTTGCGCACACGTTAAATCCTGTTCCGCTTTTCGTAAGAGTAGGCCATCGTGTGCCGGTGGGAACAGATGACAATATTTACAAAAAACTGCATACACACGGGGACCGGATGAAAAAAAGCACATGATTGCTTATTCTGTTATCCTCGATATAAAAGAATAAATAAATAAATAAATAAATAAATAAATAAATAAATAAATACAGTCCACTAGTTCACCCAGCTGTAATATGGGTACCTTCCCTCTTTAGGGTCAGGGAAGGTAAAGCAGCGAGGGAGAGGAGATGGGCGCCACCCTCAATATGCTGGCCCCTGGAGAAGTTGAGGTCTCTGACACCTCGCTCCCCAACGACCATGTAGAATATGGGAGCATATTAACCTCTTTTAAGTGCTAATTAGGAGGCATGCTAGGCCTACAGGTGAAAACTTTTTTTTAAATTATGTTTTTATTATTATTAATATTAGGCCTATTAGTAGTATTGTATTATTTGTTGTTGTTGTTGTTATTGTTAATGTTGTTTTCAAAAATTATTTTTACAATAATCATCATCATCATCACCATCATCATCACCATCATCATCAAGTGCAAGTGACAGAGACTCGCAAGTTCATAATTATGTCATTATTGTCCTGTCACAAAGGCCAGTGCCTGTGTGTGTGTGTGTGTGTGTGTGTGTGTGTGTGTGTGTGTGTGTGTGTGTGTGGTGTGTGTGTGTGTGTGTGTGTGTGTGTTGTGTGTGTGCGCGCGCTTGTGTGTGTGTGTGTGTGTGTGTGTGTGTGTGTGTGTGTGTGTGTGTGTGTGTGTGTGTGTGTGTGTGTGTGTTCTTTCGGTTTTGGGGCTGTTTTCTCTCTGCATTATCATGAATTAAAAAAAAAAAAAAAAGAATTCGGATGGTTTACCTTTTGAATTATTGGTGTGAGGTAATTTGGTTTTGTTTAAGCTTTATTCTAGTCTGTATTCGGAAAAAAAAAAAGCGACCGTTTTTAACTGTAATGTTTATCTGTTTATGTGTTTTGTTCATTACCTGTTTTCAAAAGTTATTTGAATCTAACTTGAGCTTTAAGATTTTGTTAAACACTTGGATTGTAGCAAAGTCCCAGCGGTGTTGTCGGATTTTAAGGACTAAACCATCACATGACCATCACTAACTGTACATCTCTAAAATAATAATAATGATGGTAATAACAATAACAATAATAATAATAATAATAATAATAATAATAATAATAATAATAATAATAATAATAATAATAATAATAATAATAATATCAATAATAACAATAATAATAATTATTATCATCGTTCTTCTTCTTCTTCTTCTTCTTCTTCTTCTTCTTCTTCTTCTTCTTCTTCTCCTTCGTATTATTATTCGTATTATTATTATTATTATTATTATTATTATTATTATTATTATTATTATTATTATTATTGTTATTATTATTGTTATTATTATTGTTGTTGTTGTTGTTGTTGTTGTTGTTGTTGTTGTTGTTGTTGTTGTTGTGATGATGATGATGATGATGATGATGATGATGATGATGATGATGATGATGATGATGATAGGATGTATAATATCGCTGACATGCTAAAATAACGACGGACGTTAGACATGACAGTATAAAATAGCGTTCCCCCCACCTTCTGCCGTGCTAAGAATTTCCTCTTTTCTATCCCTCTCTTTTTCTTTCTGCCTTATTCCTTTTCTTCCCGTCAACCTCCTTCGTGTCTGTTTTCTGCGTTCTTGGTCCATTCTCCTGCCTCCCCCCCCCCCCCCAAAAAAAAAAAAAAAGACTTAAAAGATAACAATTCTTCCCACGCCTAAATGGGATGCGCTGGGCCTAGCCTGTCAGGGGCTTAACAGCAGCGCATTGTATTTACGCTCCTATGACAGACAACAATACAGGGGCGGGCGGGATAGCCTAGTGGTCAGAACATTGCCCTCGCAATTGGACGACCCTGGTTCGATTCCCGTTCGAGGAGATTTTTGTCCTGGAGTTAACATCAGTGCTGACTCCACTTTTGCCACAAGTCCTTCGGGTGAGACTTTAAACCGACGCCCCGTGTAGTGCGAACGCGCGCAGAACATCTTGGGCACATGTGAAATCCTGTTCCGCTTTTCGTAAAAGTAGGCTATTGTGTGCCAGTGGGAACAGATGACAAGATTGACAAAACTGCTCACACACGGGGACAGGATGTAAAATATAAAAAAAGCACAAGAGTGCTTGTTCCATTATCATCGATATAAAAAACTAAAATAAAAATAGATAAATAAAATAAATAAATAACAATAATTGGTGTCTAAGCATGGGACGAAGAAGAAAAGGATCCACTCCAGGGAACCAGATCAACGGTCAAGATGTCCACACAAACCCAACATCATGCCATCTATCTAGGGGGGAAAAAGAGAAGAAAAAACCCAAACATTTCACCAAAATTGTTTAACTAACGTGATTCAACAGCCTCAAAATTAAGGTAGCCTATATCTATAGATAAAAACAAACAAAAAGAGAAGGGAAAAAAAACAAAAAGAAATACACTCAAAAGTCACACACACACACACACACACACACACACACACACACACACACACACACACACACACACACAAATTAGAACCAGAAGATAAAAAAAATTACACACACACACACACACACACACACACACACACACCACACACACACACACACACACACACACACACACACAACACACACACACAACGTAATTAGAACCAAAAGATATTAAAAAAAAAAAAAATTTAAAGCTGCAGGCTGCCTGGCAGACATTAAAACTTTATCAGGAGTAGTAAACATGGCAGCTGCCCCACATAGAGCAAAGATCAGTCTGCAGGGGGTATGGGATGGATCGGTGGTCTAGAGGTAAGGCGTCTGTCTAGAAAACGAAAAGTCCTCCTGCCATGGTGGTTTGAATCCGTTTGGGCCTAAAAGTTTTCCCTCATGAGGTCCCGGGTTTTGCACATTTATTATTTAGCACACATAAAAGAACCCACGGCAATAAGAGGGTTGTCCCTGGCAAAATTCTGTAGAATAAAAGCTACTCTGATAGGGAAACAAATACAGTTGCAGACAGGGAAAAGAAAAAAAACAAACATGATGGGTAGATGCTGCACTTGTGCCGATGGGCTCTCCGGAGAGCAGCCAGCACACAGAGAAATCTGTTGCGACATAAAGTGGTATAATTTAAACAACAACAACGAAACACACACACACACAACACACACACACACACACACACACACACACACACACACACACACACACACACCTCACACACACACACACACACACACACACACAACACACACACACACACACACACACACACACACACACACACACACACACAACTTACAGACCATTCCAATGCATTTTTGACTCCTTTGAAAAACACCGATTGATGAAGATATACACACCTGAAGCAGTCTCTATCCTTTGAGAACAGGGTCATTGTTGATGGAGAACTTCAAGGCAATAAACATGATATGATGAACACATCTCCAGGACCAGATGGTATATTTATGGGGTAGAATGATAAATAAATCCCCTTTGCTGGATAGTATATGGGGTAGAATGATAAATAATCTCCTTGACCAAATGGTTTAATATGGGGTGGAATGATAAATACATCTCCTTGACCAAATGGTTTAATATGGGTGGAATGATAAATAAATCTCCTTGACCAAATGGTTTAATATGGGGTGGAATGATAAATAAATCTCCTTGACTAGACAGTTTATGGGGTAGAATGATAAATAAATCTCCTTGACCAGGTTTGTATATGGGGTAGAATGATAAATAAATCTACTTGACCAGGTTGTAATGGGGTAGAATGATAAATAAATCTACTTGACCAGATGGTATCCTTTGGATGAGACTATAAACCTAGGCCCGTGTGCCAATGCACACAGAGCATCTTGCACACAGGTTAAATCCTGTTCCGCTTTTTGTAAGAGTAGGCCATTGTGTGCAGGTGGGAACAGATGACAAGATTGACAGAACTGCATACACATGGGGACTAGATGTAAAAAAAAAAAAAAAGAAAAAAAAAAGCACACGAATGCTGATTCCTTTATCCTCTATATAAAAGAATAAATAAATATTTTATGGGGTAGAATGATAAATAAACCTCCTTGACCAGATGGTATCTATTGGGTAGATCCAGAACAACAAACAAATATCCCAGACCAGATGGTATTTGTCTGTAGTAGAATGATGGACAATCTTATGGACCAGATGGTATAATAATATAGTTGTTTTATATAGCTTTGTACCTGTTAATTTTGATTATTAGTGGAGGCACCTTGCCCACAGCACACCCCCACACTCTAGGCGAAGAGGGTAGATAGGGGACAGTCAGCCAGTCAGCATTGAAGATGTTCTCCAAAGGCCAACTAGCCCCCAGGGCTGCAGCACATAAGGACTGTGCGAGTCAAGCCTCTCCTAGTCCGAAAGTCATAGTCCTTCACTAAAGAATTCCATGTGTGGGAAAGTCACTGGTCATACAGCCTCTCACTTTGTTGTTGCCCCCAGCATCAATAGTGCAATCAAGAACTGGGATGAAGCCCAGGTACTGAAGGCTGTTGAATGATAAACAAATCTCCTGGCCCAGATGGTATATGGTATAATGATAAACAAAACTCCGACCAGATGGTATATGGTAGTAGAATGATAAACAAAACTCCGGACAGTCTCCTCCTTGGGAATTGAATTTAACTGAATTGAATTGAAGTAAATACCATTTTCAATCATGACATATTTCTCTGGGGGGAAATTCGGGCTGTTCCTCAGGGGAGAGCGTGTCCCCACAAGAGCAGCGCCATCCATTTTTTAAAAATATTTTTTTAATCATCTTTTTGAGTCACATACATATGTATTTCAAAACATAGGTAAGGTAAAGGTAAAGGTGTCCCATAACCTAGGCAATTGCAGGAGAGCAGGCGTCAGAGACCTCAGCTTCTCTAAGGGCCAAAATATTGAAAACAAGGCATCCACTTTTCATTAAAAAATTCAGCATTTCTATGCAACAGACTTGCAAATGTTTATTGCAACACCACGTACAAATAACCAGTCATCATTTTCGTTGTCAAGACAAGTTCTCTAAATTAAATACAGGTTTTTACAGTATTATTGTTTAGAATTGTGCTTAAGTTTCCATGAGATTTATGTACTGACGCCATTTATTACATTTGTATTTTAGTTAATCTAGAAAGATATCAACATTAAGTTTTGTTTGACCAATCCAACATTTGTACATATCAAACTTTGCTAATGGTATTATCAAGTCAACAACTTGATCAGTTTTTTTGTAATTGCATCCAAGGAGGAAGAAAAAGAGGCAGACCAAAGAAGAGATGGGAGGACAACATCAGCGAATGGACAGGCCTAGAACTCCATAAAACCCAGAGAAAGGCAGAACAGAGAGAGGAATGGAGGGAACTGGTTGTCAAGTCTTTATGGGTGCCCCCACGGTCGCCAGACTAAGGGATAGATAGATAGAACAGACAGACAGACAGATAGATAGATAGATAGATAGATAGATAGATAGATAGATAGATAGATAGATAGATAGATAGATAGATAGACAGATAGACAGATAGATAGATAGATAGATAAATAGATAGATCAGTGCCAATTAGCATTATTTCCACATTAAGGTCCTGTCTCTGGCACTGAGCAGGATAGCTCAGTGGTCAGAGCACTTGCTTTCCTCAGCCAAGGTTAAGCAGCATCGAGGTGGTTACCAGTTGGATGGGTGACCGTTTGCACGCCTTGTCTTCAGTACAGCCCCCCACCTGTCAATGGGTACCTGCCTTTTTAAGGGACAGGGAAGGTAAAGCAGCGAGGGAGAGGAGATGGGCGCCGCCCTCAACATGCTGACCCCTAGAAAAGCTGAGGTCTCTGACGCCGCGCTCCCCTTCGACCACATAGGTTATGGAACACCTACCTACCTACCTTTTGCAATGATAGCAGTTGTGTTTGAAAGTCACTTCAAGTGGTGTTTTTTTCTTTTTCTAGAAACTTTATAAACTGACACTCCCCATGAATAATGGTCCATAATGTCTTTTTCCTCATGGTAAAAATTGCAGTTGTCTTTATCTTCCACTTTTAATTTAATTTTCTTTAGTGTTTTCTTGATGACCAATATTCTACTCACCCATTTTCTTCTTTTTTTCTTTAAAATTTTCCTGCTTACAAGCGTCTCAGTTTTGTTTCCATATCAGAGTGGATTGCTTGCTTGTTGTTGTTGTTGATAGTGGTGGTGGTGGTGTTAGTCGTGGTGGTGTTTTTACAGAATATTGCCAGGGACAACTCTTTTATTGTCAGGGTTCTTTTACATGCGCTAGATATGTGTTGCATACACTATACCATCTCCTTCGAAAAACTGGCACCCAGACCTCCAGTCAAGGCCTAGGCAATGGGGAAGGGGAGAGAAGTTTTGGACATAAACAGGGGACTGAACCCGTATTTCTCGCTTTCTAGGCAGGTGAGTTACCTCTCTTGTTTATGGATTCACAGATTTTTTTTTTCTCTCCTTGAATGATTGTATTATTCTTAATGCTTCGACTATGTCTCGATTCACAGAGGTTTGGGTTTTTTCTCTCTCCTTAAATGATTGTATTATTCTTAATGCTTTGACTATGAATCGATTCACAAAGGTTTTGGTTTTTTCTCTCCTTGAATGATTGTATTAATTTTTAATGCTTTGACAAAGTTTCATTGTCCCCTTTTTCATATAGCCTGATTCATGATGTGGATGCCCTATCCAGTTACTGGCTCATTTTCCTATCAGTTATACAACTTTTTGTTGTCGTTCTCTCTCTTATATCACTCCAGATATCGGTACACTACCCGAAAAGTACATGAGTAATTTGCCATCCATATATTTATTTATTTATTTATTTATTTATTTATTTGTTCTTTTATATCGAGGAAAATGGCTAAAGCACTCCATGTGCTTTTTTACATCCAGTCCTCGTGTGTATGCAGTTTTGTAAATCTTGTCATCTGTTCCCGCCGGCACACGATGGCCTACTCTTACGAAAAACGGAACAGGATTTAAAGTGTGCGCAAGATGTTCTGCGTGCGTTCGCACACGGGTCCTCGGTTTATAGTCTCATCCGAAGGACTTTTGGGGGGTGTGGAGTCAGCACTGATGTTAACTCCAGAGGAAAAATCCCTTCGAACGGGAACCGAACTCAGGTCGTCCAATTGCGAGCCCAATGTTCTGACCACTAGGCTATCCCGTCCCCCTACGGTGCATCAGCCCTAACAGTATATAGCCATGTCTAGTTCATTATCATTATTATTGTCTTTTGTGTACTTTTGTTTTTCTCCTCTTCTTTATACCCTTCATTCATTTACAAAATCGTCATTTGATTGTTATTTCTTATTTTCGTTCTCTGAATGAGTCTTTTTGTTACCTTAATATTATTGTCCGTCCTTTCTTATTAATTTTCTTGTCTGTTGTTTGCTACTGGGTATGGTTTCTTGTTCTTGGTATTTGGATCATTATTGTTGTTGTTGTTGTCTAGTTAGAGGATTTTTTTTAAATATCTTATCCCTGATAAGGGCAGAGGACTGGATTTAAAATTTAAAAAAAGCACACGAGTGCTTCTTCATTATCCTCGAAATAAAAGAATTTGCCTTGCCTTGTCTTGCCTTGCCTATTGCTATGCACGCTTTTTGTTTCTCTATAGCTCAAAAGAGTAAGTGGGAATAAACTATTGTGATTGTGATTGGAAGTGTGTGCAGAGATTTTATTTAATTAATTTATTTATTTATTTATTTATTTATTTATTTATTTATTTATTCTTTTATATCGAGGATAATGGAATAAGCACTCATGTGCTTTTCTTTTACATCCAGTCCCCGTGTGTATGCAGTTTTGTCAATCTTGTCATCTGTTCCCACTGGCACACGATGGCCTACTCTTACAAAAAGCCGAACAGGATGTAACGTGTGGGCAAGACGTTCTGCGTGCCTTCGCACACGGGGGCTGGGTTTATACTTATAGTCTCATCCGAAGGTGTTTGGGGGAGAGTGGAGTCAGCACTGATGTTAACCCCAGGGGGGAAAAAAAAGAGAAAAAAACCATTTTAAAATATATTTTAAAAAAACTCCAGGGGATAAATCCACCCCAACGGGAATCAAACCCGGATCGTCAAATTGCCAGTGCAATGTTCTGACCACTAGGCTAGATCCAAGTGAGAGGCTGTAATTATGATCAGTGGCTTTCTTTCCCGCTCATGGAATTCCACTTTAAAGCTTAGTCTTTACTGATCGACAATGACTCTCTGACTAGGAGGCTTGACTTGTTACAGTCCTTATGTACTGCTGCAGCCCTGGGGGACTAGTTGGTCTTTGGAGAACATCTCCAACACTGAGGCAGACTGGCATGGCAAGGCCTGTCTCTTGCAAGCAGGGCCTGACGGAGTCTATCTTTCTCCTGGTCACACACCCGCTTGCGAAAAAGACGCCTGTTGAGTAAGTGCCTTCAGCCTGTTGAGTTCGTGCCTTTAGCCTGTTGAGTTCGTGCCTTCAGCCTGTTGAGTTAGTGCCTTCAGCTTAGTGCCTTCAGCCTGTTGAGTTCGTGCCTTCAGCCTGTTGAGTTAGTGCCTTTAGCCTGTTGAGTTCGTGCCTTCAGCCTGTTGAGTTCGTGCCTTCAGCCTGTTGAGTTCGTGCCTTCAGCCTGTTGAGTTCGTGCCTTCAGCCTGTTGAGTTCGTGCCTTCAGCCTGTTGAGTTCGTGCCTTCAGCCTGTTGAGTTCGTGCCTTCAGCCTGTTGAGTTCGTGCCTTCAGCCTGTTAGTTCGTGCCTTCAGCCTGTTGAGTTCGTGCCTTCAGCCTGTTGAGTTCGTGCCTTCAGCGCCTGGGCTTTATCGCAGTTCTTGATAGAAGAAAAAGAAAGAACAATTCTTACATATAACTGTTTTAAATCTACTCAGTGTGATGTGTATATAAGCCTGTGTTTAGTTTTTACTTTCAGTTGGCCAATTTTTTAGCCTGAAGAAGGTTTGAAATAAACCGAAAATTTGCTCTGCCAGACACTTGGGTGTTGTGTTTTTACTTGTCTGCTAGTAGTTCTTGATTAAACTATTGGGGCTGGGGGCATCATCAACAAAGTGAGAGGCTGTATGATCAGAAGCTTTATCCCAGTTCTTGATTAAACCGTTGACTGCTACTGGGGGCAACA
>CM060350.1:13704295-13716478 GCA_030674155.1 Stramonita haemastoma | reverse complement strand
AAGAAGCTCTCGAATTTGTTGCTCCAGGGTTTTGGTGTGGGCCTGAAGACGCCGCAGGTTGAATAGGCTGCCACTGTGCGGTAGCGTATGAAAACTCCGCCTTCGTCATCAAGATCTTCTGTGGCCCGCTGAAACATCATGCTGAAGAAGATAGTGAAGAGGGTAGGTGCAAGGACGCAGCCCTGCTTCACCCCGTTTGTGATTGGAAAAGGCTCTGAGAGGTCGTTGCTGTTTCTGACCTGGCCATGCTGGACTTCATGTAGCTGGGTCACCATGTTGAGAAACTTTGAGGACAGCCATGACGCTCCATGATCTGCCACAGGCCCTTCCTGCTCAGTGTCAAATGCCTTGGTTAAATCAACGAAGGTGATGTACAGTCCCTTGTTCTGTTCGCGGCACTTTTCTTGAAGTTGTCTAAGCACGAAGACCATGTCAGTGGTACCCCTGTTAGCTCTGAAGCCGCACTGGCTCTCAGGGAGGTGGTGTTCTGCAACAGCAGGTACTAGTCTGTTGAGGAGAACTCTTGCAAGGATTTTGCCTGCGATGGAGAGAAGAGTTATCCCCTGTAATTGGAGCAATCTGATTTTTCCCCTTTGTTTTTGTAAAGGGTGATTATGCTTGCATCGCGAAGGTTTTGTGGTAGCTTTCCCTGCTCCCAGCAGCAAACAAAAAATTCATGGAGCTTGCAGTGCAGTGTTTGCCCCCCGTTTTTCCATAATTCTGGTGGAATACCGTCGACGCCTGCAGCCTTCCCACTCTTCAGTTGTTCTATGGCTTTGGTTACCTCTTCTAGGGTTGGGGCTTCGTCCAGTTCTTCTTTCACTGGTTGCTGTGGGATCTGTTGGATCACTGCGTTATCAACAGTGCGATCAGCACTGAAGAGGGTTTGAAAGTGTTCAGCCCAGCGGTTCAATATGGACATCTTGTCTGTGAGGAGTGCCTGGCCGTCAGTGCTGCGCAAAGGACTCAACACTTGGTGAGAGGGTCCATAGACTGCCTTCAAAGCTTCGTAGAAGCCTCTGTAGTCACCTGTGTCAGCGCAGAGCTGAGTTTTCTGGGCGAGGTTAGTCCACCACTCGTTTTGGATAACTCTAAGCTGGCGTTGGAGGTTACTGCATGTAAGACGAAAGGCAGCTTTCTTTGCTGGACAAGATGGTTGTGCAAGGTGAGCCTGGTGGGCACTTCTCTTCTTCGCCAGCAGTTCTTGTATTTCTTGGTCATTTTCGTCGAACCAGTCCTTGCTCTTCTTGATGAAAAGCCCAAGACCTCTGCAGAGGTCTGCAGGATGGCGGTTTTTAGGCGGGTCAAGAGCGTTTCTGGACAGGGGTCAGAGGGGCAGTCTTCGACTTCCAGCTTTGACTGGAGGTTGGACTGTAGTCAGCTTCACTTCAGCGGACTTGAGGCTGCCAACCTGGAATTTCTTTCTGGGGGGACCTCCTCGTTTTGGCTTGGGCTTGATGTGAAGGCTGAGGTTGCATCGCACGAGGCGGTGGTCTGTGTGGCATTCTGCACTGGGCATCACTCTGGTGTGCAAGACATCACTTTGGTCTTTCTGGCGCACTAAGACGTAGTCTATGAGGTGCCAATGTTTGGACCGAGGATGCATCCAGGTTGTTTTCAGACTGTCCTTCTGCTGGAAGATTGTGTTAGTGATGATTAACTGCATTTCAGTGCAGAACTCTAGCAGGAGACGCCCGTTGTCATTGCAGTTCCCAACTCCATGTTTCCCCAGAACTCCCTTCCAGGCTTCTGAATCTCGGCCAGCTCTAGCATTGAAATCCCCAAGGATAATGACCTTGTCGTCTGCAGGGGTGCTTACCAGGCTGCGCAGGTCACAGTAGAACTTGTTCTTGTCTGCATGGTCTGCTTGAAGAGTCGGGGAATACACACTGAAGAGAGTGATGTGCTGCTTGTTCTCCAGTGGTAGACGCATGGAGTGATACGGTCTGAATGACCTGTTGGTAAGATCTCCAGCTTTGAGGCAATGGTGTTCTTGATCATGAAGCCTACACCTGAAAGGCGTCGTTTGGATTGGGGCTTGCCTGACCTGTATATGGTGTAACCGGCGCCGTGTTCTTTGAGACTACTTTCATCTGGGAAGCGGACTTCACTAAGAGCCGCGATGTCGATATTTAGTCGCGAGAGTTCGTGTGCAACTAAAGCAGAGCGTCGTTCAGGACGGTTGCTATCTACTGTATCCAGCATGGTTCTGATGTTCCAGCACGCCAGTTTGAAACCTGTCACACCTTTAGAGGCAGGTGTGGAGCCACTTGACTTTGACTTTGTTGTTGCTCGACCGCTTGGAAAGATGCCCGTTGACCGCGGCTAGCCAACTGGGTGGTATGAGGATGAGCTTTCGTTAGGCCACCTTTTCTAGGCCCCTCTCCGTGTGGAGCAAGCAGTGCTATCCCTAAAGAGGCTGCTTGGTCATTCAGGGTGCTGCCGGGTGATGTTGTCATCCTCAGGTCAACAATCAGACAACCCATTCTCCTGAATCGCCCGCATGCAGGATTGGAACTGCGGCTTCCAGTGACATCTTTCACCTGCCGCATTCGCCCCTTTCCCATCGCTACAGGGCTTGGGGATAGTAGGAAAAAGGGAGGATGAGGGGGGGACGTGGACTTGTCCTTGGGCCTGCGCTTAGGATTTTTAAGGTGAGAGGCAGTGCGCGCAGTACCGTTCCCACCCTTTAAACTCGCGGTTCATCTGCCACGGCCCAGCAAGCTGGGACGGTGACAGCGAGGTCCTCGGGTCGTAGGCAGATTTACAACTGGTGGTTGAAGGCTCAGCCAGCCATATATTAGGGATACACCAGCCCTCAGTTCTTTAGGCCTGCTAGCAGGGTATTTTAGTCTTCGCTATTTGCCCATAGCTGGGAGGCTGGTTCGTGGGCACCAGGGCGTATCCACACGACGGTGGGCCATGCGTGCCGCACGTAAGGGGGCCAGCTCTCCTCCCGGACCCAGTTACACCGCCAGGTACTCGGTCGCGCCATGACGTAGCAAGCTCAGTGAGAACAGAGGGCACCACGGGAAGGTGTTGCTACGGGCACAGTAATGTAGGAGAGGCCATTGCAAGTGACCACCTGCCCGTTACCAGGCAGGGGCTCCCTCGGCGATCACTACACCTGGAAAGGAGAGGCTATGTTTTGCACATTCACTTTCCTTAGGGAGAGCGGGACGTTGTAGCACCAGACCTCAACCCTGCCACAGGGGGTACAGTATCAAATACCCATACCCCCATATTTTGTCACTAAACATTTTGTCTACACATTCCCGGAAAGTATTGTTTTTTTGTTTTTTTTAATGCACTTAATTGGTCCCAGTATGTCGTGGGTGTGTACACACCCATTCTCAGAAAGAGGTAGTACTCATTACAACATTAGAATCATGTCACTGTCTTGTGACCTCCCTACATCCTGGCTGGTAAGACACGTAACCTTGTACTGAAATTTTTTGCTCCCTGCTAAGATCTGGCGCTACATGATAGTACTTTCCAGAGATTCAGGTAGTAAATCAAATGTGTGTGTGTGTTTATACATACATACATACATACATACATACATACATACATACATACATACATACATACATACTACATACATAACATACATACTACATACATACATACATACATACAGCATGCATGCATGCATCTACATACATACATACATACATACATACATACATACAACATACTACTAATATACATACAAGAGAGACACACACACACACTGACACTGACACTGACACTGACACAGTTTTATTGTCCATACAACATTACAGCCTGTAGACAGGGGAATAACAACTTCAGATAAATTTGTGTAACATAATAACATTTTTCAAATTTTCCTCTCACTTCGCACTTACATATACTACTGCACATTTTAATTGCCACGCAGGTCACACACACACACACACACACACACACACACACAACACACACACACACACCACACACACACACACACACACACACACCACTCTCTCTCTCTCTTCTCTCTCTCTCTCTCTCTCTCTCTCTCTCTCTCTCTCTCTCTCTCTCTCTCTCTCTCTCTCTCTCTCTCTCCCTCCCTCCCTCCCTCCCCCCCCCACACAAACAGAATCAATAAAGGACCATCTAAGAGATGAGAGAGAGAATAAACACTCACGTGCTTTTTTTCATCCAGTCCCTGTGTGTATGCAGTTTTGTAAATATTGTCATCTGTTTCCACCAGCGCACAATGGTCTACTGTTATGAATAGCCGAACAAGATTTAACATATGCCTTGCAAGATGTTCTGCATGCGTTTGCACACAGCCTGGTGACAGTCTCATCCAAAATACTTTTGGGGAGAGTGGGGTCAGCACTGATGTTAACTCCAGGGGAAAAATCCACTCGAACTGGAATCAAAGTAGGTAGTCAAGGAACTCGATGCTCTGACCACTAGGCTATCCGGTTCTCATTTGTTGTGTGTGTGTGTGTGTGTGTGTGTGTGTGTGTGTGTGTGTGTGTGTGTGTGTGTGTGTGTGTGTGTGTGTGTGTGTGTGTGGTTAGTTCCTCAATTTAATGTCCTTCCACTAATTAGTGGTGACAGATGGGAAAGTGTGGGTGGGTGGGTGAGTATGTGTGTGTTTGGGGGGGGGGGGGGGTACACATAAATCACTATCCACATTAAACAACTAAAACAAAAAACACCTTAAAATTCATTTAAAAAAAAAATAAACGTATAAAGAAAGAAAAAAAGAACTGCTTAAACCCAAACTGAGCACTTGATATAACTGGAAATCATCATCATGTAAAAAAAATGTTTAAACACTAACTTTGCAATTAATAGAAATACTAAACACTGTTGTACTGTAAGAATCTGATGATGGGACTATGACTTAATGAGAATAGAATTATTTAAAATAATGGAACATCTTTCAGAATTTGCTCTAAGGAGCAACCTGTAAATACAAGTAAAAAGTTTTTTCAGATCTCTGAATTCTTAAAGAATGTGAGCAATGGTAATATTTTTGCCACAGATACATGCTGCTATGGCCTACTTTTCTGGGAAGTGGAAGACATTTAAATGTGAGCACAAGATTTCTGTGTGCCTTGGCACATGAGACCTCAGTTTATAGTCTCATCTGAAGGACTTTTGGGGGGAGTCAGTCAGCACTGATGTTAACTCCAGAGGAAAAATCCTCTTAAACAAGACTTGAATCCAGGTCAGCAGATCACAAGGGCATCACTCAGATCACCAAACTATCCTGTCCCTCTTGTGCTGCGTGCCTCTTGAAAGTCTTAGTGGAATCTGGATTGGAAGAGGGGAGGGGCTGTCCCGTGGAAAAGGGGTTGGGAGGATTAGGGGAGGTGGTGGTAAGCCACTTACACACCAGGCCAATCAACAGTGGTGACCTGGTTCATTGACAGGGGGGAAAAGCAAGACTGAAGGGGTTGGTTGAAAGAGGGAGGGGGAAGGGGAGGGAGAGGACTGTAATGTGAAATGGGTAAATCCTTCCATTTTTCAAAGAACAACGTGCAATCCATCAATGTGGGTTTTCCCTCCATGTGGTGGCTGTCCTGGGCTGACCTTTATGGTTGACCAGGCGTTGAAACAAGCAATAATAATCAAGTTGATTTTATACCCTGTTTTAATCTGTAGATAGTTGCGTGGTTTTAATAAGAGTTTTAAAATGTGACCAGGTGACAGCCCCAATAATGGCCTATGCAGTCAGCAGGGCTCTAAGCAACATCATTGGACTGGGTTGAATGTGCAACAGCTTTCAAACTTGGTGCAACAGGTAAAGAAAAATATCACAGACCACATATTCAAAAAAAAGGAAAATGTAGGCATGGGAATATGAATAAACAAAGAACTCCAATCAAAATTTGACAAACTGAGAGTGTGGTTTGCTACAGCTGGCTTGCCTCATGCACTGAGGCATCCTCCCTCATTGAACAATGACCGACTAGCCTAGGGTCAGAACATTGCACTGGCAATTTGACAACCCGGTTGATTCCAGTGGAGGAGATTTTTCTCCTGAAGTTAACATCAGTGCTGACCCCACTCTCCCCAAAAGTCCCTCGGATGAGACTATAAACCAAGACCCCATGTGCCCACGCATCCAGAATATCTTGGGCACATGTTAAATCCTGTTCTGTTTTTCGTAAGAGTAGGCCATTGTGTGCCAGTGGGAACATATGACATTTACAAAACTTCATACACACGGGGACTTGATGTAAAAAAAAAAAAAAAAAAAAAAGCACATGAATGCTTATCCCATTATCCTCGATATAAAAGAATAATAAATAAATAAATAAATAAAATAAACTGAGGCTTCCTCCTTTATTGAACAAGGCTCCACCCAGCAATGCTCTGGTGCTACTGATTCTTATGTTTACTACTGCAGGATGGCCAGTTCTCTCCCTTGCTTTTCCCCCACAGATGGCCCATTTGTAATGGTTAGCACACACAAAAAAAATCATAAAAAAAACAAAACACACAGTAAGAAAATGAAATTTTCTGTACTCATAAATAGCATGCTGGATAAGTATATATCAAAGGATTAAAGCTCTCACTTTAATATTTGAGCTTTGACTAGTATGAAGAAAATACACGGAATTTTATACTCTGTGTTACCACTCCTGTGGGTTACTCTCAGCAACCCCAAACAAAGAGTTAAGAACACACAGAATCACCCCCCACAAGCTCTGCATTCTCCATTGGACAGACTCACAAAGCTATGTGATGGGGTACTAGTCATAGTATCAATGCGAGTGCAGTGTGAAAATTCAGCAAGCAGCAAATTTTGCATGTTTTTTTTGTATTTTGTACCACTTTATGTCACAGCAGATTTCTCTGCATAAAATTTGGGCTGCTCTCCCTGGGAGAGCATTGTGCTCTCACCACAAGTGCAGCGCCTACCTATTTTTTTTTCTTTTTCCTGCATGCAACTGTATTTGTTTCCCTATCAGAGTGGCTTTTTTCTACAGAATTTTGCCAGTGTCAACCCCCTTGTTGCCGTAGGTTCTTTTACATGCGCTAAATAGTGATGTGTAACACATGGGACCTTGGTTTATCTATCCTCTAATCCGAAAGACTAACACCCAGACCACCACTCAGGGTCTAATGGATGGGGGAAAAGTTGTGGGCCCAAACGGGGTACAAAACCACCCCACACCACACGCGCACTCCCACCCGGACTTTTTACTTGCTTTCTAGGCAAGGCCCTTACCACCTAGACCACCCATCCACAAATCCCTTACAGGGAACCACCCTCGTAAACTGTTGCTTTACACTGATCCTCTCTAGCAGACTGACAGCCCTCCTCTGAGAGTTAATGAGCATAAATGACAGCTCTTTTGAAATTAAACACACCCTTATAGTAATTGCTTTCTTGTTTTATGGTAAGCCTATATGTGGTGTGTACTGCAGGGATGTATGTATTTCACTCCAACAACATTAAAACAACTGCTCACATGTCAAAGTCAAAGTCATAGTCAATTTTTTTTGGTCCAGATGGTACCTTGGATAAAGCATTGATTTGCTTTGTTTTCATCAAACCATTTATCTAGGAACAAAATCATTTTATCAATGATATTTAACATGATGACAGCAACCTTTAAAAATAAAGCATACCTATAGGATAAAAAAGCAAAACAGACTGAACTCAAAAGTCACACACACACACACACACACACACACACACACACACACACACACACACACACACACACACAAGCACCAACACAGGTAGGCCGAGAGATTACTCATAGTAGGCCTATGCCCAAAAAATCGTCTGCCAGCGTGGTGACAAAAAAAGTTGAAAACAAGAAAAGACGTTTAGAACCTAAGTCTGATGACGTCAAGAACATTCATGACGTAAAGTGTCTACCTTCCATGAAAAAGAAGTCATCCATGACAGCAAAAGAAGCAAACCTTCCTCAAGTATTAATTCTTCACGACTCTGTTCTGAACAAGTTAGATCTAAAAGACTGGGCCGTTCTTATGGATTTGAGGCGGAGTCCCGTAAATGTTTTACGACAAAAGATGTCTGTCCAACTTTCATGGCAGTGCAGTCTTCTGCTGAGAAGCCGCTGGACGCAGTGGTGATCCACTGTGGTATCAACAACATCAAAAAGACGGACCCCAAAGAAAGTAGTCATCAGTTTACTGACTCCATCAAGGAGATCGTCAGGGAACATCCCAGCCTGAAAATTGTAGTCAGTAAAATTGCTCCTGTAAAAGATCCACAGCTGAACATGAAGAGGGAAGTCTTCAACGCCCTGACAACTGCTGACCTGTATGGCATCCAGAACGTGTCCCTGCTCAGCCACTCCAACCTTGATGCTGGCTTCAGAACGCTGAAGGATGACCTTCACCCCACTGCAAAGGGAGCCAGCATTCTGGCAGGAAACATCGGCAGACATGTCAGGGGACTCTTCTGGGAGAAGCCAAAGAAAACGAGAAGGATCCCCCAACAGCAGCCCAGGGTCTCCCAGCCTTTCTACGAACCTCGTCCTAGTGTTAGGGATCGTATGGGGCCATGGCAGAACATTTATTCATTCCTCGATAACTGGTATTAGCCAAGTAAACATTCTGCTATACATTCTGCGGTAACTTAGCCCGCAAATTCGGATGAACAAGTATTCCGTCACTTGGAAATCCTTATTATTTGAGTTATTACTTTTCAAAGACCGAAAATTTATTGTATTAGCCCATTATTTGTGTTCCTTGTCCAATCAAATCAACCACCCTTACCCCCGCACACGCACACACTCGCACGCACGCCCAGCGATACACGTGTGCCGGCACGCACGCACAAACACACACGCACACTTACGCAGCACACACGTGCACACTCTCACGCTCGCACACACACACACACACACACACACACACACACACACACACACACACACTCACTCACTCACTCACTCACTCACTCACTTAGTTTTATCATTGTTGTAATTATTCTTAATTCTAGTACTGAATTGTGTACCTGTCTCACCATGAGTTATAATGTATAAGGTACGTACGATAAAAATTCTGCAGTGGAATTGCAGATCTATTAATACTAACCTACATTATCTAGAACAACATATTGTCTCAAACAGTTACTAAGTACTTATGCTTCAGTCACTGAATGTGACCAGGCACAATTTGCCCAAACTATCGAAATTTTTCTATCCACCTGTGACTGAAAACGTAGATCACAGTGCGAAAATTAAAACAGCTATATATGTGCATGAAAGTTTAGAATATAAAATGTGCGTTTCACCAGCACCAAATAACATCCAGAATTTATATACTTGTGCTGCTCAAGTAAAATTTAGCAAGAATAACGTGATGAATTTTGTCTCTGTGTATTTGCCCAAAGGCCCCAATGATGAGAACACAGAATGGGTTCGTTCTTTACAAATGTCAGGGGATAAGTGACTCGTCGCTGGTGATTTTAATGCCCATTCCCCTTTTTGGGACAAGAATTGTCAGTCCATCACCAGTAGACGATTTGTAGAAAATATTGTGGATTCCTCTCTGTATCTGCTTAATGATGGCAGTATCACAAGAATCCCCGATATTTCTACTCAGAGACCTAGTGCTATTGACCTGTCGCTTATCTCTCCCACTCTAGTTCCTTACTGTACATGGGAAACGCAGAGTGACACTCTGGGAAGCGACCATGTACCAGCTGTTATGACATTGTATGATGAGTCAGACCAAACAAATGACGTCAAAGATTCTGTTTCAAAATATAACTATAACAAGGCTGACTGGGATAAGTTTCAGTCTCTCTTAAGAATGCAAGAGACAAGCACTTTAAAAGATGATGATATCGACATATTTTATCTAAGATTTACAGAAGGTATTCTGAGGGCTGCTGATAATTCTATACCCAAATTTTCTTCCTTGAAATCTAAAAAACACACAGGTAATGTTTGGTGGAACAAACGTGCCAGAAAGCAGTAGACAAAAAGAAAATAATGTTCAAAGCTTACTTGAGACATAGATCCTCAGAAAACCATGCGCTTTTGAAGAGGGCTAATAAAGAGGCTGACAGAGTTATAGCTCAAGCTAAAAAGATTCTGGTCTGCTTTTTGTAATAGAGAGGTTAGTAGTCATAAAGACATGCAAAAAATATGGAAAAAGTTTAATAACATGAAGCATGGTGTAAAAGTACCCATCTATCCAATTAAATATAAAGATAAAGATTTCCCTACTAATTCAGACAAAGGGAAGCTTTTGTGGACATGTTTGCACACACAATGAGTGATGCAGGTCTCTCTCAAGCACAAACTGTCTTCAGAAGTACGGAAATGCAGAAAGATATATATAAAGATCCCATCTCTGATAATTCACACACAATAAACGCTCTGATTACATTGCAGGAGGTCAGTGATGCTATCCAATCTGTAAGCAATAAGAAAACATCGGTGGGAATCGATGCTATTTCTAACGAGATGATGAAACATTTGCCAGAAAACTGGATTTCTTTGCTTCTTGATCTATTTCAGCAATGCTGGGCCAAAGGTTTGCTCCCCATGGTGTGGAAACAATCTATCATAGTTCCAATTTTAAAACAGGGAAAACCCAAAGAAGACAAAAATAGTTACAGGCCCATTGCACTCACTTCACACGTAGGAAAACTTATGGAAAGGATTATATTAAACAGATTAGTGCATTACTGTGACAAAAACAAAATACTTCCTGTTGAGCAGGCAGGCTTTCGAAAAGGCAGATCCAGTATAGATCACCTGGTAAAACTGACCACACATATCAAGCATCAATTTGCCTGCAGAAAAAACGTTCTTGCTACTTTTTTCGATGTATGTAAAGCATATGATCAAGTCTGGCATGCTAGATTACTTTTTAAACTTAAATCTATTGGTTTGTCGGGTAACATGTACTTCTATGTCAAAAATTTTCTATTGGGCAGAAGCATTCAAGCTAAAATTGAAAACACCTATTCCACCCCGAGATTTCCGACGATGGGAATTCCACAAGGATCTGTTATCGCCCCTTATCTTTTTAATCTTCTACTTTATGACCTTCCGAGATCCTTGTCAAATAAGGTTGTCCTCGTTCAGTATGCAGATGATCTGTGCATGTGGATGAAGACAACAATGAAAAAGGTAACCCCCTAGAGACAGTTAAGCTACATTAGAAAAACTTACCAGCTTGAACTTGATAAGCTTAGTATTTATATGACAGAAAATGGATTACTGCTGTCTCCAGAGAAGACCAACATTGTTCTCTTCAATAATGGGGCTGACCCTCAGGGTTTGCCTACTTTCAAAATGCAGGATAGGCACCTTGAATACAAACCAATGGTAAAGTTTCTGGGTATTTATATTACATCAAAACTGACATGGAATTATCATATTGAATATTTATTAACTAAATCTAGAAAAACCTTAAATTTTATAAAAGTAGTAAGCAAACAGCATTGGGCTCAAGATATATCAGTCTTAAAACATCTGTCATTGGCATTAGTTCGTTCTACACTGACATACGGCCATGAAGTCTTCTTTAATGCCCCAAAGTATTTATTAGATAAACTTAGAAGTATAGATTGTAAAGCTTTTCGAATTGCCTTGGGAGTACCCTTCCATGCTTCATCCTTGGGAAAATATAAGGAAGTAGGAGTTTTGCCTTTGGATGACTATCGAGAGGTAGCAGTCGCAAAATACGTTCTTAGAAGCTCAGCATCTGTAAATAATATAGAAGATAAACTCAGTCTAAGATCTGAAAAGCAATTTCCTAAAAGAGCTAAAAATATCCGCTCACTCACCACAATCAGCACCTTCACAAATGGTCTTTTTGAAAAGTCAGGAGTTAATCCCAGAGAAGTGCAACAGCTTATACCTCTATTATCTCCTTGTCCGTCATGGGCGCTTCAATGGGCTCAATTTGATTTGGAATGCTCCATCTATAAAAAAGATAATGGAAGTAATATTCTTAGGGCGTATGTGAAAGAACATATTATAAACAAGTACTCATCACATCTTCAAATATACACCGATGGGTCTCTACTCAATAATACTGAAGGAGGTGCGGCTTTCATCATTCCTTCATTACATGTTGAAAAACGTGTACCACATTGGGAAAAATCACTCAATTTTCACAGCAGAGCTAACAGCCATTCTGATGGCTTTAAATTATTTTCTTGATTTTCCCAGGACCATTGTGAAGGTGGTTTTATGTGTTGATTCAAAA
>CM060350.1:13689295-13699295 GCA_030674155.1 Stramonita haemastoma | reverse complement strand
GTGTGTGTTGTGTGTGTGCGAGCATGTGTGTGTGTGTGTGTGTGTGTGTGTGTGTGTGTGTGTGTGTGTGTGTGTGTTTGTATGTCTGTGTGTCTGTCTGTGTCTTTTTTTTTTACTTTATTTTATTTTTTATATCAAGGATGAAAGCGTGCATGTGTGTGGTTTGTTTGTGTGTGTGTGTGTGTGTGTGTGTGTGTGTGTGTGTGTGTGTGTGTGTGTGTGTGGTGTGTGTGCGCGTGCGTGCGTGCGTGCGTGCGTGCGTGTGTGTGTGTGTGTGTGTGTGTGTGTGTGTGTCCTAAACTTACAGATTCCGAATGATAATACAACAAATGTTGACATCATTGACCCTACTTGATTATGGTTTATACAATTGAGAGAGTCAGTGATATTAATATTGCTGTGTAATATGAACAACCACATCTAATTTAACATCTAACATCGAGAGGACGGGATAGCTCAGTGGTCAGGGCGCTGGCTTTCCCCCAGCCAATGTTAATCAGCCTCGAGCAGTGGATGGATAATCGTTTGCACGCCTTGGCTTCCCTACAGTTCCCCCAGTTCACCCAGCTGTAAATGGGTATCTGCCCTCAGAAGCAAAAATCTACTCTGATGGGGAAACAAATTGCAGACGGGAAAAGAAAAAAATAATGGGTGGCGCTATTCTTGTTGCATGTGCTCTCCCCAGGGGGAGAGCATCCCGAATTTCACACTGAGAAATATGCCGTGACTTAAAGTGGTGTACAATGCAATAGGATACCACACAACACAATACAATACTACAATACAATACTACAATGCAACACAATACTAACGTCAGCAAAGTGTAAAGACCTACATCAAAAGGTTGTTATCATCAAAATATGTTGATATGTATCAGTTTCAGCCTTGAGGAGCCTTTGTTGTTGTTGTTGTTTTTATACCATTTTATGTTGCAGTAGATTTCTCTGTGTGAAATTCCGTGGCCATGGAGAGTGCTTGCCACAAGTGCAGCACCACCCTTTTTTTTCTTCTTTTCTGTCTGCAACTGTATTTGTTTCTCAATCATAGTGGTGTTTTTCTACAGAACAATTACATAAGCCTATTCACCTGGCTGCCTCACCCCAGTTCAGTGTTAGCCACCAAATCCCAAAAAACACCGACATGATCCTAATTCATTTTCAAGTTGCTAGGTGGGGGGGGGGGGGGGGGGGGGGGTCTTCACTGGCCATGCTGAAGGATTCGGTGATGTTGCTAAATGATAGAAACAAGTGGTCTGTAAATTTTCTTGTCTTTTTCCCCCCTTGGTCTTGCCTTGAAAGACAATTTTCACAGTAGCAAATGGCTTGCTTTGTTGTGTTTTTTTCATTTCATTATTCATTTTGTAGCTGTGTGAACATTAGCCCTGGGACATCAATCTTGTCTTGAAAGACAATCTTCATGAGGTGTATATCTTGGTTTAGTAGCTAATGGCTTACTATCTTATGTTTTGATCATTTATTGTTCTTTATTTTGTAACTGTGTGAACATTAGCCCATGTGATGTCCCCTCTCTGTACAACTTTTCCATGGAAACAGCTAGCCAATTAGGATGTGATCTCTAAAAAGAGATTGCATGAATTCTACCTTTCACCATGAAAGCAATGTGTATGCAATGGAGGGCTTTCGACCACCACCCAAGGAAACCGAGCATCACACAATTTGCAGGTGTGTCCCGATTTAGTAACACAATGCTGGACAGGGCTCTGATCGCATGGGAGGTAATCTACTTACCACCCCATCACAATTTATTTATTCTTTTATATCGAGGATAATGGAATAAGCACTCATGTGTTTTTTACATTCTGCCCCCGTGTGTATGCAGTTTTGTAAATTTTGTCATCTGTTCCCTCTGGCACACAATGGCCTACTTTGACAAAAAGTGGAACAGAATTTAACATGTGCGCAAGATGTTCTGTGTGCGTTGCACACAGCCTCGGTTTATAGTCTCCTCGGAAGGACTTTTGGGAAGAGTGCAGTCTGCATTGATGTGTACTCCAGGGAAAAAAATCCCCTCGAACAGGAATCAAACCCGGGTGGTCAAATTGTAAGTGCAATGTTCTGGCCATTAGGCTATCTTGTTTCCCATTAATTTCATGAATGATAGAGTTTCAGAAAAAGAAGAAAAAACCTGAGTTTTGACACCAACCAACTTCACCCAGGGTACAGGATAACTCAGTGGTCAGAGCACCTGCTTTCCCCTAGCTAGGTTAAGCATCAAATGGATGGGTGACCATTTGTGTGCCTTGGCTTCAGTACAGTTCCCTAGTTTACCAGCTGTAAATGGGCACCTGCCCTTTGTAGGGTCAGAGAATGTAAAGTAGCGAGGGAGAGGAGATGGGCACTTCCCTAATTAATATGCTGGCCCCTAGAGACAAAATTATAATTTTAAAAAACCAGCATGAACACAGGTGTCGTGTTTAGACACCATTCCTGAGGAAAAATCGGGAAGTTAGAGTCTCAGGGCAGCTCGGGAGTGTATATGACAACGTTCTGGTGGCTCCTGCAATGGTACTGAAACCATTCGTATGGGCGATTGCCTTTCCAATAGATCATTATAGTGGCGTGGATAGGGGGGGTCTGCTGCATGGGTAACAGCTTGCCCTCCATACGTACTTACCCAGGCTTTGCGCTCTAAAGACAGAGTGCAACTCCATAGTCTTCCGAGACTGATGGATGCTTACTACTACTATCCTAGAGAAGCTGAGGTCTCTGAAGCCTCGCTCCCCTACGACCTCGTAGGTTATGGGAACACCTTTACCTGTTCATGGGCCTGTGTCTACTGCTCTGTGATTTGACCTCTTACCTGTTGGTCAGCGCACTGCCTCGTGTACTGCACGTGTCTTTGTAACACAGCAGGCAGTGTGATGACCTTTGGTCAGGGACCAGGTTCCAGAATGAAACACAGGCTTTCCCTGTTGGAACTGGGTCAGTAGGTCAGAGTGTGACCTCATTCCGTTTCCTATTAGTGGGGCTTTTTGCATCAACAGATTTCGTTTGTTAGATTAAAGGATTAAGGTAAAGGTGTCCCTATAACCTATGTGGTTGTAAGGGGAGCAACGTGTCAGAGACCTCAGCTTCTCCAGGGGCCAACATATTGAGGTCAGTGCCCATCTCCTCTCCCTCACTGCTTGACCTTCCCTGTCCCTAGAGAGGGCAGGTACCCATTAACATCTGGGTGAACTGGGGGGGGACTGTACTGAAGCCAAGGTGTGGAAACAGTCACCCATCCAATTGGTAACCACGCTGTATGCTGTTTAACCTTAGCTTGGGGTAAGCAAGTGCTCTGACCACTGAGCCATCCTGTCCCTGTTCGTTAGATTATTGCTTTATAGTCACGAACTTTTGACGTCTACAGTTTTCATTAGGGGTTTTTATGGGGGGAGGGTTTGGTCATTGGGGTTTTTTTTGTTAACCAAATTTCTTTGGCTTCCTCAGGATTTTAGGCTACAGATTATGTTTCCTCAGAAAATAGTCTTATACCAACATATTTTCTCTTCTTCAGTCAGGTTTATGCATGAACGAATTTCTTTCTCTTACATCATTATGGGGATGGGATAGCTCAGTGGTCAGAGCACTTGCTTTCCCCCAGCCAAGGTTATTAAGCAGCATCAAGTGTGGTTACCAAGCTGAGGTCTCTGATGCCTCGCTCCCCTACAACCACATAGGTTATGGGACACCTTTGCCTTTTATCACCTTTTTTACATCATTATTTGATGAATTTTCTGTGTCCAAGGCTCATAGAGCAACTCTTTGCTGTCTGTCATATGAGTGAAAATAAAATGCTCTGCATTCTCTCTCTGTCTTTGTCTCTGTCTGTCTGTTTGTTTGTTTGTCTGTCTGTCTGTCTGTCTGTCTCTCTGTCTGTCTCTCTTCTCTCTCTCTCTCTCTCTCTCCTCTCTCTCTCTCTCTCTCTGCATGTGGGTGCGTGGGTGGGTCAGTGCATACGTCCTCACAGTGTATGTGTGTGTGAGTGTTTATGGTTTGGTGTGTGTGTTTGTGTGTGTTTGTGTGTGTGTGTGTTTTGTGTGTGTGTGGGGTTGTGTTTGTGTGTGTGTGTGTGTTTGTGTGTGTGTGTGTGCGTATGTATGTATGCGTGCGTGTGTGTGTGTGTGGTGTGTGTGTGTGTTGTGTGTGTGTGTGTGTGTGTGTGTGTGTGTGTGTGTGTCCTCGTGCAGCGCGTGTGTCCTCACGCATATGTGTTTTCTATCACAATGTCTTTTCTTTCAGCCTAACCAACATCCTCATCACTAAATTACAGATCATTTTTTTAACCAACAAAAATACACACAATGACCTCAACTTTTGCGGTCGACCTTCAAGGGTCATCGCTCCTCCCACACAACTTGCCCGACCAATCACAGGCAGCGACACAAAATGCGACCTCACTAGGAGAGGGGTGTCTTCGAATCCTCTTCAGCAGAATGCCTTTCCTACCTTGGGACAATCCCGACAACATTATCAGCAAACAAGCGGGACTGATCATCCGAAGCGTCAGAGCTTACCTCTTCCTGCTTCTCTTTCTCATCGGGGAACCGGCCAACCTCATCAACATGGCCGTGTTCTACAAGCAGGGTCTCCGCGACCGAGTGACCTTGTGTCTCTTCGCTCTAGCCTGCGCCGATTGGCTGTACCTGACCTTGACCTTCATCTACAACGCTGATATACTCAGCCAGGATTTGGAGTTCCGGATAGGGATATCTCCTTTCGTGGCTCTCCTGGCCAACAATTACTACCTGGCTTTCCTGGGCTTCTACTACGCTTCTCCGATCCTGTCTGCGCTGATTGCTGCAGATCGGTGCTTCTGCGTGTTCCGCCCTTTGAGGTATCGAAGGCTGATGAGCTCGTGGGCTATGGGCGTCATCATCGTCTGTGTCTACGTCCTCAGCTTCGGTCTGACTTTCGCTGTAGTGTCCAAGTTTCGCGTGGTGTGTATGTACGATCCTCAAATCAAGGTTCGCTTTCTGACGTTCGTCAGGGGACGGTTTTACCAAGACTATAAAGAAGTCATCGATTTCATCGACAGTTTTATCCTGGGAGTTCTTTTTCGGGGCGGGGCTATGGTAGTGGTGATGACCATGACGGTGTTGACCATTGTTAAGTTGAATCAGATCGTAACCTGGCGAACTGAAGCAGCGTCATCTTCTTCGTCACTTTCCGCGCCGGAAGTAGCGTTGACGAAGATGTTGGTAGGGAACTCCATCTTGTTCACGGGTTGTATGTTGCCCACAGCCGTTTTCAGGTTCGTCATTCTTTTCTTTCCGCAGCTGAGTAGCGGGGGTAGGCTTCAGAACCTGTACCTGACCTTGCTGGCTTTCAGTGACATCTTCAGCGCCGTGAATTCCTCTTTCAACATCTTCGTGTACTATGCCATGGGTTCGCGCTACAGAGAGACTTTCTGGTCCCTCTTCGGGAGAAAAACTGCTGCGCCTGCTTTAAAAGCGTCGGTGACGACCAACAGCTGATGAAAAGAAGAAATATCAGTCTTGTCAGCTTTGTTGGATTGGGAGTGTGACGGAATATATTGGATTGGATTTGTATTGTGTTGTGTTGTGTTGTGTTGTGTTGTGTTGTGTTGTGTGTGTTGTGTTGTGTTGTGTTGGAGTGGGGTGAGGTGGAGGGGAGGGGAGTGGAGTGGAGTGAGGGGAGAGGAGGGGATTGGAGTAGAGTGGAGTGAGGGGAGGGGAGTGGAGTGGATGGAGTGGAGTGAGGTGAGATAGGTTGAGGTGGAGTGGAGTGGAGTGGAGTGAGTGGAGTGGAGTGGAGTGGAGTGGAGTAGAGTAGAGTGGGGTGGGGTGGGGTGGGGTGGAGTGGAGTGGGGTGGAGTGGAGTGGAGTAGAGTGTAGTCTGGTCTAGTCTAGTCGAGTCGAGTCTATTCTAATCTAGGGCATTATATTGTATTGCATTGCATTCCATTGCACTGTACACAGCACACAAATCCAACATCATTCAGTCAAGAGTACTAAGTTTAGCACACCCTTTCCTTTTTTACCTAGTCCAAGTGTGGTCAGGTCCTGCTATACATAGCACCAGCAGATCCCATCTGGGCTGGGATGGGATGGGATGGGTTAATTAGCAGCTGAGAGGAGCTGAAAGTGGGAGAAACTGACAGCTGTGTGTATTGTAATTGTATTGTATTCAATTTCAAACGCTTTATTATCTTAAAAAACAGAGAAATTCTTCAGAGAACACGGCACAGTATTGTACTGTTTGTGTTATATCATATTGTATTGCATCATATTACGTTTGCATTGGATTGGATTGTAATGGATTGGGTTTGGATTGGATTGTATTGGATACCACTGTAAGTCACAGCAGATTTCTCTACCTGAAATATAGGCTGAACACCCTTTATGGAGAATGCCTCGCGGCAAGAGCAGTGCCACCCATTATTTTTTTCCTCTCTGCATGTGTGTGTATTTGTTTCCCCATCAGCGTGGCATTTATTCTGACAGAAATTTGCCAGCTAGGGAAATGTTAATGTTGCCATGGGTTCTTTTTTGTGTGCTAAATGCCCCTTGCATACGTGTATTGTCTCATCCGAAAGACTAGCACCCAGACTACCACCACTCACGGTCTAGGGATGTGAAGGGGGGGGGGACAATTTCGGACACAAAATGGGGACTGAACAAACCACTATACACTTCCAAGTCGGACTTACGGTTTTCTAGGCAGATGCCTTACCTCAAGGGGATGGGATGGCCTGGTGGTCAGAGTGATGCGCTCGTGATCTCTGCTGACCCGGGTTCAAATCTCGTTCAAGGGGATTTTTCCTCTGGAGTTAACATCAGTGCCGACTCTACTCCACTCCCCCTAAAAGTCCTTTGGGTGAAACTAGAAACCGAGGTCCCGTGTGTGAAAGCACGCAGAACATCTTGCACACACGTCAAACCGCGTCCCACTTTTCGGAAGAGTCGGCCATTGTGTGCCGGTGGGAACAGATGACAAAGCTGACAAAACTGCATACACTCGGAGACCTGATGTAAAAGAGCACGTGAGTGTTTATTCCATTATCCATGGAATAAAAGTATCTATCTGTATATTTATTTATCTATCTACCTGTCTGTCTGTCTATCTATCTATTTATCTATCTATCTGTCTGTCTGTCTGTCTGTCTGTCTATCTATCTATCTATCTATCTATCTATCTATCTTTCTATCTATCTATCTATCTTTCTATCTATCTATCTATCTATTTATCTATCTATCTATCTATCTATCTATCTATCTATCTATCTATCTATCTATCTATCTATCTATCTATCTATCTATCCCTTAGTCTGGTGACCGTGGGGGTACCCCTGAAAACTTGACAACCAGTGCCCTCCATGGAGGGAATGAAAAAATAAACAAAATCAAAGAATAAATGTTTATATCAATTCTGCCTGTTCACTCGTGGGCCTCATGACTTTGGATGGGGTAGCCACTGATGCCTGCCTCCTCAGCTGTCTGTATCGCCTTCTGTCTTCAAGACAAGATTTACAAAACTGCAAACACACGGGGACTGGATGTATAAAAAAAGCACATGAGTGCTTATTCCATTATCCTCGATATAAAAGAATAAATAAATAAATGAATAAATAAATAAATGAATAAATAAATAAATAAATAAAAATTAATGAAATCCTTCTGTAGACTCTAATTTCTTCTACACCATCACCTATCCCACAGTCTGTAGACCACGGAGGGGGGGAGGGACGCCACTGAAGATTTTGCCACCAGCTTCCTCCACTCCCCACGGTCTTCTACTTTTTGTAGCACGTCGTTCTGCCCAAGGCCTGTCCACTCTCTGATGTTGTCTTCCCATCGTTTCCTCTGTCTGTCTCTTCATCTCCCTCCCCTTACTGTTCCCTGTAGGACAGTCTTGGACAGTCCAGATGTTCGTGTGACGTGCCCGAATCACTTTAGTTTGCGTTTATTCACTGAAGTCAGAAGCTCTTCTTATGGTCCGATAGTTTTCACTTCTTCATTAGTGATGTGATCTCTGTACGAAATGCTAAGGAGTTTGCGAAAGCATTTCATCTCCATTGCCTGTATCCTTCTTTCAATGTCTGCTGTTATGGTCCACGTTTTACGTGCGTACAAAACTATGAACATGATCAGGGAACCCATCGGTCTGATCTTGAAGCTGACGGTGATGCTCTTGTCACTCCGGGGGACTTTCAGTTTGGTCTTTGCAGCTAGCTGTTGTCTTGGCTGGGCTATCCTGGAGAGAATTTCAGCATGGACATCCCATACAAACCCCTTTTTTTTTATTTCACTTTATGTTACAGCAGATTTTACTGTGTGAAATTAGGGCTGCTCTCCCGGGGGAGAGGCGTCGCCACAAGTGCAGCGCCTACCCATTTTTGTTGTTGTTTTCATTGTCTGCAATTTGTTTTCTTGAGTGGCTTTTTTCTATAGAATTTTGCCAGGGACAACCCTCTTGTTGCCGTGGGTTCCTCGGTCGTCTCATCCCAAAGACTAGCACCCAGACCACCACTCAGTGTCTAATAGATGGGGAAAAGTTTAGGGCCCAAACGGGGGACCAACTACCGCACACTCCGACCCCGACTTTTTGCTTTCTAGGCAAGGCGTATTACCACGTAGACCACCCATCCACCAAAATAATCCTGTTCTTCTGCCTCCACTTTGGGAATTTGTTTGTCTCCCCAGAATGAGTCTGAGCATGAAAAAAAACACAAAATACCAATGGATAGGTAAAAAGCAAAGGTGTCCCATAACCCGTGTGGTCGTAGGGGAGCGAGGCATCATAGACTTCAGCTTCTCTAGGGGCCACGATGTTGAGGGCGGCGCCCATCTCCTCTCCCTCGCTGCTTTACCTTCCCTGACCCTAAAGAGGGCATGTATCAATTGACAGCTGGGTAAACTGGGGATACTGTACTGAAGCCAAGGGGTGAAAACGGTCACCCATCCAACTGGTAACCACGCTCAGTTCTGCTGAACATCGGCTTGGGGAAAGCGAGTTCTCTGACCGCTGAGCTATCTCCGTCCCCCCAAAGGATACGAAAATAACAAAAATAAGTAAATGGACAAGTAAGTATCAAGATTTTTTGAAAGATGCACATTCTTTCACTGTTATGACAAGTGAGGGAGGGGTGCTGCAGTTCTTTCCATAGCCTTGACCCTCTCTTTTTCCTGCTCACGATTATTCTTCTCATTCAAAAGGGAAAATGACTATAAAAAAAAAATGATAATAATATTAACAGCTAGAAGAGACAGTCACAGCAAGATTCAAACCCACACTTAAAGAAATTGTGGGGACGGTATAGCTCAGTGGTCAGAGAGCTCGCTTTCCCCTAGCCAATGTTAAGCAGCGTCGAGAGTGGTCACCAGTTGGATGGGTGACTGTTTCCGCACCTTGGCTTCAGTACAGTTCCTCCCCCAGTTCATCCAGCTGTAAATGGGTACCTGCCCTCTTAAGGGACATGGAAGGTAAAGCAGCGAGGGAGAAGAGATGGGCGTCTTATGCATAGTGCCACCCGTCCTTCCTGGTGTGTGTGTGTGTGTGTGTGTGTGTGTGTGTGTGTGTGTGTGTGTGTGTGTGTGTGTGTGTGTGTGTTGTGTGTGTGTGTGTATGTATGTAATGTATGTGTGTGTGTGTTGTGTATGTGTGGTGTATTATGGTGTGGTGTGTGTGGTGTGGTGTGGTATGTGTGTGTGTGTGTGATGTGTGTGCAGTTTGTAAATCTTGTCATTGTTCCAAGGGAAAGGGGAGTGTGGTGGTGGCAGGGGAGGGGAGTGTAATGTGGTGAGGAAGAAAGGGAGTGTGATGTGAGGAGGGAGGGAGTGTGGTGGAGGAAGGGGGTGGGGGGGCCAGAGGCAGCACAGCACAAAGTGAAAGGCTGGCTGATGATGACACATCCTCTGCTTCCTCTGTGATGTGACGCACATGGTCCGCCTGAAGCAGGCAGCCTTGTTTGTCCCTAAGGTTTTGACCACGGCTACTGTTGCTAAAAAAAAATGGGGACATGATAGCTCAGTGGT
>CM060350.1:13681716-13684216 GCA_030674155.1 Stramonita haemastoma | reverse complement strand
TGTTTTTAGCCCCGTCCAACCCGCACTATTGCACGGTAAAAGACACCAGGGCACCAAGACAATATCGTTCTGTATGTATACACTCTCTCCCACATTCTTGGATAGGTGTGGCGCCAGATTTGTGGCAACACGAGAGCCCCCAAGAGCGAAGAAAGCTAGTTTGTGTGAAGGAAAGCTGGTAAGAGTACGCGACAAAAAACAAGCATTGGGCACATGAAGAATGACAATATACAGCAATGTGATGCACCAGGGCAAAGTGGAGGGTCGCCGCTACATGCACGCTTACAAAACAACACACTGATAAATACCAGCGCGCGCGCGCGTGCGCGCACACATACCCACCCCCAGCCCGAAAAAGGTGCCGTTTTGAGCACAGATGCCAGCCAAAGAAGGCGTTTTCAGCCGCGTCCAACCACCACTTTTGCACGGTAAAAGACCCCACGGCACCAAGACAATATCGTACTGTATGCATACTCCCTCTCCCACCATCTTGGATAGGTGTGGCGCCGTATTTGTGCCGACACGAGACCCCCAACGAGCTAAGAAAGCTCGTTTGTGTGAAGGAAAGCTGGTAAGTGTACGCAACAAAAAAATAGCCTTGCACAAAAGAATAATGACAATATACAGCAATATAATGCACCAGGGCAAACTGGAGGGTCGCCGCCACATGTGCGCACACAAACAAACACACTGATAAGCATCAGCGCCCGCACGCGTGTGTGCACGCATAACCACCCCCTCCCCCCCTCCCCCCAGCCAAAAAAGGTGCCGTTTTGAGCACAGATACCAGCAAAAGAGCCGTTTTCAGCCCCGTGCAACCCCAAATTTTGCACGGTAAAAGATTCCACGGCACCAAGACAATATCGTATTGTCTCCATACACCCTCTCCTACCATCTTGGATAGGTGTGGCGCCAAATTTGTGGCGACACGAGAGCCCCGAAGAGCTAAGAAAGCTCGTTTGTGTGAAAGAAAGCGGGTAAGTGTAGGCGACAAAAAAAAGCTGTGCGCACAAAAATAATGACAATATACAGCAATATCATGCAACACGGCAGGATGGTTTTTGCTAGGGTGTTGTGTCTTGTGGTGTGATCAAACCACATCAGCTTTCTCCTCTTTATGGTGGAGAGCAAAGGCTCTTGGGGGCCCACACGCTTTTTGATTTCTTCTTTCACATAGTTATTGGTCTTGTGTTCTTTGTATGATATTTTGAGGAGTCTTCTGTGGCACTTGTTCTCGAATCCAATCCAAGAAAGCTGCTAAGAGTACGCAGCTAAAAACAAGCTGTGACGACAAAAATAATGACAATATACAGCAATATCATGCACCACGGCAAACTGGAGGGTCCCCTCCACATGCGTGCACACAACAAAACGCACTGAAAACACCAGCGCGCGAGCGCGTGCGCGCATGCATAGCCACCCCCCTCCACCAAAATTGTGCCGTTTTGCGCTAAGATGCCACCCAAAGAGCCGATTTCAGCCCCGTCAAGCCCCGACTTTTTCCCGGTAAAAGACCCCAGGGCAGCAAGACACTTATGCACCGTATGCATACATTCTCCCCCACCATCTTTGAGATGTGTGGCGCCGGATTTGTGGCGACACGAAGGCTCCAAATAGCGAAGAAAGATAGTTTCTCGGAAGGAAGGCATGTAAATGTACGCCACTAAAAACAAGCTGTGACGACAAAAATAATGACAATATAAAGCTATATCATGCACCACGGCAAACTGGAGGGTCCCCTTCACATGTGCGCACACAAACAAACGCACTGACAAACACCAGCGCGCGAGCGCGTGCGCGCATGCATAGCAAACCCCCTACACCAAATTGGTGCCGTTTTGCGCTAAGATGCCACCCAAAGAGCCGATTTCAGCCCCGTCCAGCCCCGACTTTTTCCCGGTAAAAGACCCCAGGGCAGCAAGACACTATGCCACCGTATGCATACACTCTCCCCCACCATCTTTGAGATGTGTGGTGCCGGATTTGTGGCGACACGAGGGCCCCCAAGAGCGAAGAAAGCTAGTTTCTTGTATGGAAAGCTGGTAAGACTACGCCACTAAAAACAAGCTGGGCGCACAAAAATAAGGACAATATACAGCAATATCATGGACCACGGCAAACTGGAGGGTCCCCTCCACATGTGCGCACATAAACAAACGCACTGACAAACACCAGCGCGCGAGCGCGTGCGTGCATCCATAGCCACCCCCCTCCACCAAAATGGTGCCGTTTTGCGCTAAGATGCCAGCGAAAGAGCCGATTTCAGCCCCGTCCTGCCCCGACTTTTTCCCGGTAAAAGACCCCAGGGCAGCAAGACACTATGGCACCGTATGTATACACTCTCCCCCACTATCTTTGAGATGTGTGGCGCCGGATTTGTGGTGACACGAGGGCCCCCAAGAGCGATGAAAGCTAGTTTCTCGGAAGCAAAGCTGGTAAGAGTACGCCACTAAAAACAAGCTGTGCGCACAAAAATAATGACAATATAAAGCTATATCAT
>CM060350.1:13669216-13671716 GCA_030674155.1 Stramonita haemastoma | reverse complement strand
TTGATTGATTGATTGATTAATTGATTGATTGATTTAATTGATTGATTGATTTGATTGATTGATTGATTGATTGAATTGATTGATTGATATTCTCTATTCCCAAGGGTTACAGATAAGTATTGATATACATTTTTTCACAGAGAAAGAGAGAGATAGACATACAGACAGACAGACAGACAGAGATAGGGAGACAGAGAAGAGAGAGAGAGACATAAATATAGACAGACGTACCAAAAGAGATAGATTTGAGTATCAGAAGACAACGGCAGACAGACAGATAGACGTACATCAAGAGACAGACAGACACAGAGACACTTGAAAGACAGAGCTTGACACAGACAGAGAAAACAAACAAACAAACAAACAAACAGGCATACAAATAATAAATATTCCAAAACTCACTCTCTCTTTCGTTGATATTCGTTGAATTTAAAATAGTTATTATCGGAGGCTAAACCCATTCCTTTGGAGTTGCTGATTCCCATACCGTTCCCAACTTGGAGTCCCATTCCGTTCTGGGGCCTCATTTGCATACCAGTTGGCTTCAAACCCATACCGTTTCCAGTCTGGATCTCCATAGTGGTAGTAATGTTTGAGATCTGTTGGACAACAAAATGAATGACCCAAGAACTTTTTGAAAGATGCACAATGTTATGTAAGAGGTAGAGAATGAGAGAGAGAGAGACAGAGAGAGACAGAGAGAGAGAGGTACAGAGAGAGAGGGGGGTGCAGAGAGAGAGGGAGACGGAGAGAGAGAAGGGGTACAAAGAAAGAGAGAGAGAGAGAGGAGAGAGAGAGAGAGGAGAGAAGAGAGAGAGAGAGAGAGGAGAGAGAGAGAGAGAGAGAGAGAGAGAGAGAGAGAGAGAGAGAGAGAGAGAGAGGGGGGGGGGGGGAGAGAATGAATAATGAATGAATGAATAATCTTTATTAAATTTTTTCAAGGGTAACAGAGTAAGCATTTACTTTTTTTATCATCCTGCCCTTGCCCTGATTAGGGAATGGAGAAAAAAGAACAGAAAAAAAGAAAGAGACCTTACCAAAACAGGAGAAAAGCCAAAAAAGCAAAGATAAAACAGAAAGCAACAACAAGGAAAAACAACAACATCACCATCACCAAGAATAGAATTTCAACCTATGGAGAAAAAAAAAAAGAAAGAGAGAGGGGGGGGGGGGTACGGGGGGGGGGGGGGAAAAAGGGGGGGGGGGGGGGGGGGATGGGGAAAAAGGGGGGGGGTTTTTCCCATTTTTGGGGGGGGGGGGGGCTTTTTGGGGGGGAGGTTTTTAAAGGGGGGGAAAAAAAAAAAAGGGAAAAGGGAAAAAAAGAGGAAAAAAAAGGGGAAAAAAGGGCAAGAAGGGACGGGGGGGGGGTAAAAAAAACCCGGGGATTTAAAATTTTTTTTTTCCAAAAAACCCCAAAAAAAAAAAAAACCCCCCCGGGGGTAAGGGGAAAAAAAAAAAAAAAGGGGGGGGGGAAAAAAGGGGGAAAAGAAAGAAGGGGAAAAAAAAAAAGAAAAGAAAGGGGAAAAAGGGGGAAAAAAAAGGGGGAGGGAATTTTTCTTAGCCCCGTTTTGGGGGGGTTTCCCGGGGCCCTTTTTTTTTTTTCAAAAACCCCCCTTTAAGGGTTTCCCCTCGGGGTATTTAAATTTTAAAATTTTTTTTTAAAAAAAAAAATTTTTTTTAAAAAAAGGGAAAAAAAAAAATTAAAAACCCCGGGTTTTCACCGACCAATCCTTTCCCCCCCCCCCCCCCCCCCCCCCCCCCCCCCCCCCCCCCCCCCCCCCCCCCCCCCCCCCCCCCCCCCCCCCCCCCCCCCTCCCCAAAAAACCCCGGCCCAAAGGTAAAACCCCCCCCCCCTCGGAGCAAAAACGGTGAAGAAAATTTTTTCTTCCTTTATGTCACAAATGGCCCCGTTTGAACAAATTTTTTTTTTTAAACCCTTCAGGGATTATTATTTTCCCCTGGATAAAAAAAAAATGCCGCTCCACCTCCCATAAGCCTTCGGAAGAGACAGAAACCGAGGCCCCCACCGTGTCAAACCCCCCCCAGAAACATCTTGTGAACACTTAAAAAAACCTTTTTTCCTTTTAGGAAGAGGAGGCCATGTGTGCGGAGAACGGGGCGAAATTTACCAAACGCATACACGCAGGGACTGGATTGTTTAAAAAAGCGGACGTGTTTACCCATTATCTTCCATAAAAAAATAAATAATGATAGAAGATAAAAAAAAATAAATAAATAAATAAATAAAAAAGCCTTAGCTAACAAAATGCAGTTCCTCCTCTCTCCCCTCTCCCCCTCTCTCCTCCCCTCTTCTCCTCTTCCTCTCCCCCTCCTTTTTTCCTCCTCCTAAACTCTCCCTCCCCCTCTCCTCCCCAGTCCCCTCCCCCTCCCCCCTCCCCCCCTCTCCCTCATTTAAACTCTCTCCTCTCTCCCCTTTCCCCCTCTCTCCTCCCCTCTCTCTTCTCTCCTCCTCTCCTCTCTCTCTCCTTCCTTTTTTCCC
>CM060350.1:13658940-13661440 GCA_030674155.1 Stramonita haemastoma | reverse complement strand
TACACTATTGTATGGTTAAACCAAGGGGTAGGAGAGGTAAAAAGTTGTTTTTACATGTCTTAAAACAGAGAACTTGTAAAATGTTTTGCCCAAGAATCGTCTGGCACCATAAGGGACCGTGATAGATACGATAGCTGCAGAAACTTAAAGGTTGTTTTTGAAAAAGAAAAATATATTGGTGAATTGGATAATACTGTTTTTGCGTTGAAGTCACACAAGTACGATTCAATGCATTACCACTTAACAAGAACATACATCATGATGTCAGTTTAAATAAAAATAAGAATTGTCTTGTTTGCAAAGGCCAGGTGTAAAAATTGAAGTACGCTTTCTACTGACCATCTCCTTTTATGAGGACCTGAGAAACAATTTTTTCCAAGATTCAACAAGACTGCCTTTGTCCCTGCTACTAAAAGCTGCAATACCCTCGGACAAAATTCTATCATCTATCGCGATTTAATTTTATTGCAATTAAAAGAAGTCAGAAGTTTGATAGCAAACTGACAGTTTTATAGCAAACATATCTTCATTCAAATGGAGGATTTTTCCTCTGGAGTTAACATCAGTGCCGACTCTACTCCCCCCAAAAGACCTTCGGATGAGACTATAAACCGAGGTTCCGAGTGCAATTCGCACGCAAAACATCTTGCGCACACGTTAAAACCCGTTCCGCTTTTCGGAAGAATAGGCCATTGTGTGCCAGTGGGAACCGATGACAAAATTGACAAAACTGCATACACACGGGGACTAGATGTAAAAAAGAAAAAGCTTATGAGTGCTTATTCCATTATCCTTGAAGTAAAAGAATAAATAGAAATAACGGATTTTTTTTCACTTACGCATAAAATGCTAAGAAAATGAAATCCGCTATGATCTTTGCTAGCTGTGCTTATTCAAATGAGCTTTGAAATGAATTAATCCGTGTTTAAATAATCCAGATCACCTTCTCTGTTCAAATCCTGTGTAGCTTAGGGCGTTCCAAAATGATAATCCTTCCCCCCCCCAAAATGTGGACCATTCATGTGTGCAGGGCATTTTAGAATTAATTCTAAGCGTAATGTATGGTTAATGATACATTGTTGTATTAATTGGATAGAAGACACATCGGTCAGTATTTGAATACATTGATGATGTAAAATTACCTATCTTTAGAAAGGGGATGTGGTCTTTATTGAATAATAATCTGTCCTAAATCTCGCTGTGTCTCTGTTTCTGTCTGTCTGTCTGTTTACTTGTCTGTCTGTCTGTCTGTCTGTCTGTCTGTCTGTGTCTGTCTGTGTCTGTCTGTCTGTCTGTCTGTCTGTCTGTCTGTCTGTCTGTCTGTCTGTCTGTCTCTCTCTCTCTCTCTCTCTCTCTCTCTCTCTCTCTCTCTCTCTCTCTCTCTCTCTCTCTCTCTCTCTCTCTCTCTGATTGGTGATTGGGCATTGGTGATTCACCCAACTGTGGAGTGACTGATAATCGACATCTTTGTGACATTTATCACCAAATCACCAGTGAAAGGAATAAGTCACCTTCAGAAGTGTGTGTATTATTGGACCACCCACAGCTCATCTACATTTTCTTTTTGTTTTTGTTTTGTTTTGTTTGTTTTCGTCTCTTATATTGGCCATTTTATATTGTTGTTAGTTTGATTGTGTCTGTGTGTCTTTGAGTAACTATTGAATTTTTTTTTTCTCTTACATTACATCATACCCCTAATTGAGTGCCCCACTCACATCCCCTTTATTCCATATGAAATAGATTTTTCACCTTTCCTGTTGCTACATTACATTGTTGTTGGTTGGATTGGGTTATAGATCTATATCTATATACACTGTATATGTAATTTTTTGAGCAACTTGAAAGCAGTCTTTTTTTCATTTTTCCCCCTTTCTTTCTTACATTTCATCCTTCCCCCTATTGAGTGCCCACTCCCCTTTATTCCTTATTATCTCTCATTGATTCTCACCTTTTCCAGTTTTTACACACATTATCACGTCGAGCAACTAAAATCAGTCTAGTTTTTCACTTCTTTTTTTTCTTACTTTCATCCTTACCCCTATTGAGTGCCCACTACCCTTTATTCCTATTCATCTCTAAGTGTACAGACGTAAAATCAAATCACACACGCACACATATTCATATACATACATACATACATACATACATACATACATACATACATACATACATACATACATACATATACATACATACCTACATACCTACATACATACACACATACACACATACACACATACACACATACACACATACACACACACACACACACACACACACACACACACACACACACACACACACACACACACACACACACACACACACACACACACACACTTAGTTCATTACTAAAAATGTTTGTATCATTCAAGAAAAAAAAACCCAAACAACCCCACCACCAAACCCCAACCTCCCCTGACTGTGTTTCAGGCGTGTTGAGGTCTGGTAGAGCCCAGCAGCCAGGGTTTCCAGCAGCCTCCCCATGCACGCAGGCCCT
>CM060350.1:13641440-13643940 GCA_030674155.1 Stramonita haemastoma | reverse complement strand
TTGGGGGCTGCATAGATTAGAACATATAGAAAAAGTACATTTAATTGCTTGTAAAAGGTTTTTAGGTGTGCCTGCCAGGACACCAAATAAGATGGTTTATGGAGATCTTGGCAGGTACCCACTGTATGTAAATACATATGTTGCATGCATAAGATTTTGGTTTAAACTACTACACATGAATTCTGAAAGATTACCATATAAAGCTTATCATATGTTGTTAGAATTAGATAAAAAAGGTAAACAATGTTGGGTCTCTAAAATCAGGGAAATATTATGTATTACTGGGTATAATATCGTTTGGTTAAACCAAGGTGTAGGAGACATAAAAATGTTCTTGCGTGCCTTTAAACAAAGACTTGTAGATTGGTTTGCTCAGGAATGGGCAGGCACCATTAGAGACCGTGAGCGATATGATGGTTATAGAAACTTTAAAACTATTTTTGAAAAAGAAAAGTATATAACCGAAATGGATACATATTGTTTTCGAGTTGCAGTTACGCAAGTTCGATTTAATGTTCTACCATTGAACAATAATACACAGCGGTATAATAGTTTAAACGAAGTTAAGCAATGCCCTGTTTGTAAAGATCAAATAGAAAATGAAGAACACTTTATACTGAATTGTCCTATCTATGAAGACTTAAGAACTAAGTTTCTTAAAGATTCCAAAGGACTTCCTTTCTATGTACTACTCAAAGCCACTGTACCTACTGATAGATACAATTTATCACGTTTTATCTTTCATGCAACCAGTAGAAGAAATAGGATAACTTTCTAGAAATTGATATTTGTATTGATGAATAATACATCTACAACAGTGTCGTTTACGATACGTGTGAATTGTTCCGTAATTAACGGTTAAGAAATGGCTTATATAACTTTCTTGCTTTATTATTACTCATACAATATTTCTTACACATATACGTTGATGGTAATATGTTTATAACACCTATGTCATATGCACACACTCTATGCCCACCACTCTTTTGTATTGTGGCCTAAGGCCGATGTACATTAAACAATTTCAGTGTTTCAGTGTTTCAGTGTTTCAGTGTTTCTCTCTCTCTCTCTCTCTCTCTCTCTCTCTCTCTCTCTCTCTCTCTCTCTCTCTCTCTCTCTCTCTCTCTCTCTCTCTCTCTCTCTCTCTCTCTCTCTCTCTCTCTCTCTCTCTCTCTCTCTCTCTCTCTCTCTCTCTCTCTCTCTCTCTCTCTCTCTCTCTCTCTCTCTCTCTCTCTGGAATTTATCCATATATATACGTATGTGTCTTTGTGTTGTGTGTGTGTAAAAAAAATGCTCTCTCTCTCTCTCTCTCTTTTCTCTCTCTTTCTCTCTCTCTCTCTTCTCTCTCTCTCTCTCTCTCTCTCTCTCTCTCTCTCTCTCTCTCTCTCTCTCTCTCTCTCTCTCTCTCTCTCTCTCTCTCTCTCTCTCTCTCTCTCTCTCTCTCTGGAATTTATCCATCCTTTCATTTTACATTGCTATAGTAGGAGTGAGATGTATCCATGCTTTCATTTTTCATTGCTATGTTACATATAACATTTATCCATGATTTCATTTTTTTTCATTGCTATAGTAGGTGAGAAATCTATACACGATTTAATTGTTCATTGCAGTGGTCAGTGTGAACTAAGATATTGCTGTCATTTTTCATTGCTATGATATATAGGAGGTGTATCCATGCTCTGAGTTTTCATTGTACAGTAGGTGTGAAATTTATCCATGCTTTCATTTTATATTTGCCATAGTAAGTGATAAATTTATCCATGCTTTCATTTTGCATTACACTCACCCCCCTGCCCTCCTCACTTGGTGTATTGTGGTCCAAGGCCAAGGTACCATTGAACCATTTCAGTGTTCAGTGTTCAGTGTTCTCTGTCTTTCCTTTCAGGGCGGTGGACGCTATGATGCTGTGTGTTGGTGAGGGCATTGGGCAGTGTGGCCCAGTGGCTAGGGCCGAGTTGGTGGATGCTGTGAGACCCACGGTTCAAATCTACACCGATACCAACTACACGGCCTGTCAGCTACGTCAGTGGATTCTGTTGTTGTTTTATTGTTATTAGCGTACTAGTGGCACTAGTGGTGGTGTGATTGTTGCTGTTTTGTAATTTTTATCAATGTTTTTTGGTTAATGTTTTTTAAATTTATTTTACATTGTTGTTTTTGGCGGTGGTGATAGTGATAGTGGTGGTGGTTGTGTGACTATCGTTTCTTGTAGTTTTTTTGTTTATCAATGTTTTGTTTAATTTTTTTTTTTTAATTATTGTTGGTTGTTGTTTTTTGGGGGGGTGGTAGTAGTGATGGCGTTTGTGGTGTGATTATTGTTGTTTTGTAGTTTTTGTGTATCATTGTTTTGGCTAATGACAGTAATGTCTTTTTTTTTTTTTTTTTGGGGGGGGGGTTAATTGTTGTTGTTTTTGGCGGTAGTGGTAGTGACGGTGGTGATGCGATTATTGTTGCTATTGTTTGTGTTTATCAATGTCGTCGTGTTGATGGTGGTGGTTGT
>CM060350.1:13631440-13633940 GCA_030674155.1 Stramonita haemastoma | reverse complement strand
GTCTGTCTGTCTGTCTGTCTGTCTGTCTGTCTGTCTGTCTGTCTGTCTGTTTGTCTTGTTTGTGTAGAAAGGGTAGATGGATGAGGTTTTTTTAAGGTTAATTTGTAATTTATTAAGTTTCAACATATTTTTCTTCCCTTTCTATTCCTAACCAGCCTCGAATTGTTCTAAACAAAAATAATGTTATACAAAAAAGGTTGTTGAATTTTAACAATTATTTTTATTACTATTACCGTTATTTGTCCATCCATGATGGGGATATTTGCTTCTTCTTTTTTTTTTTAAAAGTACCTAGTGATGTTGTTGGTGATATTTTTTTCTTGGCATTCATTGCTGTTAGAATTTATTCTACTGTTCAGTGTGGGTTTGTTTTTTTAATCCTCCATATCACCAAAGGGGGGGGGGTGGAGGGGTTGATGAAAGGACACAAAATCTTGAGAGTCTTGGATCTGTAGTATACATGCTCCACGGTGCACAAATCCAACATCACTCAGTCCAGAGTGCTAAATTTTAGCGCGCTCCTTCCTTTTACGGACGGATAGCCTAGTGGTCAGAACATTGCGCTGGCAATTTGACGACCTGGGTTCGAGTCCGGTCGAGGAAATTTTTCTCCTGGAGTTAACATCAGTGCCGACTCCACTCTCCCCAAAAGTTCTTCGGATGAGACTTTAAACCGAGGCCCCGTGTGCGAACGCACGCAGAACATCTTGCGCACACGTTAAATCCTGTTCCGCTTTTCGTAAGAGTAGGCCATCGTGTGCCGGTGGGAACAGATGACAATATTTACAAAAACTGCATACACACGGGGACCGGATGAAAAAAAGCACATAATTGCATATTCTGTTTTCCTCGATATAAAAGAATAAATAAATCAATCAATACCTAGTCCATGTGTGGTCAGCTCCTGCTATAAATGTGACGCTCCACCACAAAAGGAGTCGCATTGCACCAGAGGTCAATTTCTTAGTTACTGACACGCTATTAGTCTGCAATAAAATAGCTATACAATACCAAAAAACAGAATGAAAATCTGACAATTCTATCAAAAGCTATTACAATTTGAAAATAAGAAGACTGCAGGAAATGATAAACTGAGAAATGGACAAGTTAAACACATCCCAATAGGTGGCCAGAATGAGGGCTTAGATATTTTTTAAAACGTGTTAAAAGGTGAAAGGAAACAAAATTATGCCTTGATATTTCACTACAGGGTAGAAAGAATAATGGCTATAGTTTCAGAATCAATCGAAATTTCAAAATCGACAACCTGACCCCCACCTGCCTTTTAATGGCTCCTAGCGGAAAAGTGGGTCAGGTGCTAAGTGACTCATTTTGTGATGAAGTGTCACAAATAAATAGCACCAGCTGGCCCCAGCTGGGCTGGGATGGGCTGGGATATGTGACGCTCCACCACGAAATGAGTCACTTAGCACATAACCCACTTTTATGCTAGAAGCCAATAAAGGCAGGTGGGGTCAAGTTGGCAATGTTGGGATTTTGATTGTTTATAAAACTATAGCTATTATTCTACCTTGTAATGAAATATCAAGTCATAATTTTGTATCCTTTTGCTTTTAAACGTGCTTTAAAAACGCCAAAGCCCTCAATTCTGACCATTTATTATGATGCTAAACTTGTCCATTTCTCTTTTTGTTATTTCCTGCAGTCTATCATTTCAACTTGTGATAACTTTGCACAGAATAAATTGTCCGATTATCAATCTGTTTTTTTGTATTCAGTAGTCATTTCATTGCAGATTAATGACATGTCAATAACTAAAAAAAAAAAAAAAACTTCTGGTGCGATGCGACTCCTTATGCGTTGGAGCTTCACATATTATTAGCAGCCGAGAGGAGCTGAAAGTGGGGGGGGCGGGGGGGGGGGGGGGGGGATACTGACAGCTGTGGCGTGCGGTGCGGCGCCTTATAGCCTATCACTGTTTCTGCTTTCTCTTCTCTTCAGGTTCCCTGTCATCAACCCCCACCCCCACCACCAGTACAACCACAACCACCCCTTCATACCACCACCATCATCACCACTACCACCACCACCACCACTAGCAATCCAACAACCCCAAATACCACCACCACCATTTCCACCACTACCCACCACAACAACAAACAACAACACATCAACTCCTCCCATCACACTCCCTCCACCCCCATTATGTACCCCACCGCCGACCCCACCCCCACCCCTACCCTAGCCCCTACAACGACCACCCCTACCCCTGTCACCACCACCACCACCACCACCACCACCACCACCACCCCTACCACCACTACAGAAGCCACCACCACCCTACCACCACCCTTACAACCACCCCTACTACACCTACCAGATCTACTACCGCCACCACCTCAACTGCTACCACCACCACTACCACGGATAAAACCACTACCACCACCACTGTTGCCACCTCTACAACCACCACCACCCCTACCCTTACAAGGACCTCCACCCCCACCCCCAATACCTCTACCACCTCTATGACTAACCA
>CM060350.1:13623940-13626440 GCA_030674155.1 Stramonita haemastoma | reverse complement strand
TGTTTGTTTGTTGTTGTTGTTGTTGTTGTTTTGGGGGGGTCCGTTCCTGGGCTAGAGCTCTGAGGTTCACCAATGGCAAGAATTAAAATTTTTGCCTATGCAACAATTTGGTTTTTTTCCCCCAAACCCACCAGTTAGGTAGCCGCATTCCGACTTCGGGGATGGTGTCTAAACTCGATAATTGTGTGCATGCGGCTTTTTCTTTTTTTGGATGTTGTTATCATCCGTTCCTACCATCACACAATGGCCTACTCTTCGGAGAGGCAGATCGGGTTTTTAACGTGTGCGTAAGATTTCTGCGTGAGATCGTACACGAGGCCAAGGTTTATAGTCTTATCCGAAGGGCTTTGAGCTCAGTTCGATTTTTTTCGTCAAACTGGGAAGAAAAGGCGAGGTTGGGAATTGAACGCAGAACCTCGCGGTCTATTTGTTGGCAGGTGAATGTCTTAACCATCCTACCACCCCCCCCCCCCCCCCCCCTCCTTTTTAAAAGAAAACAGATGATAAATGACGTAGACTACCTGTGACGTCAGTGCGTTATATAATCCTATCTATAATGTCAACCTACATTTATATGTATAACCTTATACGTTGTATTCATTTTATTTCAAGCTGTGACTTATTGTGAATGTGTGTGTGTGTGTGTGTGTGTGTGTGTGTGTGTGTGTGTGTGTGTGTGTGTGTGTGTGTGTGTGTGTAAGAGAGAGAGAGAGAGAGGGGGAGAGAGAGAGAGAGAGAGAGAGAGAGAGAGAGAGAGAGAGAGAGAGAGAGAGAGAGAGAGAGAGAGAGAGAGAGAGAGAGAGAGAGAGAGAGAGAGAGAGAGAGAGAGAAATGAATCAGTCGATAATATGTCCTCTGATATGTATAAACTTACAGGATCTAGTATGATATAAATCGAGTTATTGGTAATATTTGTTGTTATCTTTTTCTTTTTTTTTGATGCCGTAGAAGTTGTATCATCACTATCATCATTATTACTTTTTTTTCACTTGAAATTTTTTTGCGTGAAATTCGGGATACTCTCCATTGATAAGTGTGTCACTTCTTGTGCAGAGCAAAAAAAAAGTCATTAAGTGTATGTTGTTGCTGTTGTTGTTGGTATTGTTCTTGTTGTTGTTTTAATGTTTTAATGCGTTCCCCAGCTTAACACCCTAGAGGTCTGTCCCCCAGAACATGCCACACTGTGTCTGTCTGTCTGTCTGTCTCACTCCTCCCACCTGGGAATGAATCACTGTGAGACTGTAAGTACACACTGGATAAAGAAAACTTTTCTTTATGCCACTTTATGTCACAGCAGATTTCTCTGTATGAAATTCGGGCTGCCCTCCCCAGGAAGAGCGCGTCGCCACAATTGCAGCGCCTACCTTTTTTTGTTTCTTTTTCCTGTCTGCAACTGTATATGTTTCCCTATCAGAGTGGCTTTTTTTTACAGAATTTTGCCGGGGACAATCCTCTTGCTGCCGTGGGTTCTTTTACGTGCGCTAAATAATGATGTGTAACACACGGGACCTCGGTATATCGTCTCATACGAAAGACTTGCACCCAGACCACCACTCATGATCTAATGGACGGGGAAAATGTTTGGGCCCAAACGGGATTCGAACCACCGCACACTCCGATCTGGACTTTTCGCTTTCTAGATAGGCGCGTTACCTCGATCCAAATTTATGTGAATGACTGTTTTCAAATGACTGTTTTAAAATTTTAATATTTCCTTATACACTTTATATTATACCACTTTATGTCACAGCAGATTTCTCTGCGTGAAATTCGGCTGCTTTTTCCGGTGACAGCGCGTCGCCACAAGTACAGCGCCACCCTTTTTTTCTACCGTGGTTATTTGCAGATTGTCAAACATATGTGACGCTCTACCACGAAATGAGTCGCTTAGTACATTACCCAATTTTGCGCTAGGAGCCATTAAAGGCAGGTGGGGGTCAAGTTGTCAAATTAGAGATTTTTCTTGATTATTAAACCATATTGGTTATTCTACCTTGTAATGAAATATCAAGACATAATTTTTTATTCCTTTTGCTTTTAAATGTGTTTTGAAAATACCCAAGCCCTCATTCTGACCACCTGTTACGAAAATAAACTTGCCCGCTTCTCATTTTGTCACATCCTACAGTCTATCATTTCAATTTTAAATAACTTTGCACAGAATTGTCCGATTTTCAATCTGTTTTTGTTGGCCTTTTTGGTATTGAACAGCCTCTTTATTGCCAATTAATAACTTGTCGATAAAAACTGACCACTGGTGCCATGCGACTCCTTATGTGGTGGAGCATCACATATCTGGAGTGCCTGTTTTGGAAAAAGGGATGTAGCTTTTATGACGCTGTCTTGTCGAAACACCACGGGGATGGATAGCTCAGTGGTCAGAGCACTGGCTTTTCCCCAAGCTAAGGTAAAGCAGCATTGAGTATGGTTACCAAGTAGATGGGTGACCGTTTGATCGCGCCCTGGCTTCAGCACAGTCCCCTCAGTTCACCCAGCTGTC
>CM060350.1:13603940-13611440 GCA_030674155.1 Stramonita haemastoma | reverse complement strand
TATTTACAAAACTGCATACACACGGGGACCGGATGAAAGAAACCACATGATTGCTTATTCTGTTATCCTCGATATAAAAGAATAAATAAATAAATAAATAAATAAATAAATGATTCAGGTTGGTCATGGAATATCATGTATGGTTAAACTAAGTCACAGCTGCACTGAGCACGCAGTCTATAAACTGTAGTAAAAAAAATCATCATAAGCTGATAATATGTTATACGTTTTGTTTAGCTTGTTTACACACTTTAAGGTAAAACACAGGTTCAAAAGTGGCCAAAATCATGGTGTTGTTTTGTTTTTTTAATGAAAAGTTGCCGGATGCATTTATGGAGATCTTCTTGTGTGAATTTAAAGATTTCAGATAGTAAAACATGTCTGCAAAAACAGGTTACTTCTACTTTTTATAGCTAGAAAGGTTTAGGAGTTTGGAACATTGTTTTGGTGGCCATATTGGATTGTTTCCATAGCAACAGTGCAGAAAACCGAGTATTTTTTTAAAAATATTTTTATGCTTTACAAGTGATGCCCTTTCAATATATGGCGTGACTTTTAACATGGGCTTGTAAACAAAATTTCATCAGTTTCGACCCCCATTTCCCACCTTAAACTGAGGACATCAGAATTCATGCTAAGTGCTTCACAGTGCCCATGCCTTACATGTTTGCCATGGATCATACAAAATAAACAGCTGGCTATTGTATATTCTAAAACATCAAATTCAGAGGGTCTTTGTCATGCAGAGACAATCACTGGTATTCTAGATTTTTTTGCACACTGTGTTAGGTTGTTATAGAGTCCATAACTCACTCCATACTGGGCCTTTTGTATTAAATTATGTTTTCCTCTGGATACTGGCCATATGTATAGGTATTTTTTAAATTGCCCCCAAAATGATAGAAAACAATGACTTGAAATTTTGAGACATGTCTATTTAAAAATGGAATAAGCATGGTACCCAGTTTCATAGCCCTCACTTTCTTGGTTCATTTTTGTAGCTGTAGTGAAAAAACAATTTTTACTACCAAAAAAATTGTGGGTGGTTGCAAATGCACAGAACGAAAATTTTCAGCAGTGTTGAAAAAAACATAAACATAAATCACATTAAGAAACCCTTTGGGATGTGAAAAAAGGGCTATTTGAGTATGTCTGCATTATACTAATTAGCATATATAAGTAAAATGCAATTGACAAATTCATAATTTTTCATATGGCACTACAGTCCATGCATTTCATGATCCCTGTACAGTGGAATGGCAGGAAAAAATCTGAAATCTTCATTCCACAATTTATTCATAAACTGAAGGAAACCATCCATACACTGGACATGCAGTAGGCCTGTGCACCTGTGTCTCCTTCACGATTACTGACAGCATCAATGTCAACATCACTGGCCACGCCTCTCTCCTCTTACACATCAGGTTTGATGTGGGAAATTTCATGTTCGCTCTCCTCAGATGGACCAAAACCACTCTCCTTGTCTTCTTCAACATCTTTTACATCTGATCCCTCTGTTTTGACCAGTTCTACAGCTTCTCATAACGTGTAAACAGGCCTGTCTAGTCTGCTCTGAGTATTACTACTCGTACTAGGTTGATGCCATTGTTGTTCTTTGAACCGGGGGAGGACCCTATGCTAAAAAGAAATTCCTTCAGCAGGGCAAATACACTCTTATCATCAACTCTATTGGTCAAAGGTTAAAGTATGCTAATTAAGCTGTACCATGTAGGGATCTGTCTGTGACCTGGATGATCATATTACATATGGAAATTTTGAAGGTCTGCACAACTATAGCCCCTGTCAGTATCTTCAATCAACGTCTGTTCATTCTCAGTGATATTAGACCAGGAAAGTTGAAAGTGTAGTGAACATCCAAGAAAGGAGAGGACAGGTGACAGGAAGAAAATATTAAGAGATAGCATGTGTGTTGACATTTGTGTGCCTTGAAAATGACATGTAACGTTTAAATAAAAAGAGGCATAGTCATCTTTAACATGTGCAAAATTTAAATTCAACAAAGCGTGAACATGTAACTATAAAAAAAGAAAATAAAAAGTTGCAACTACAACCAATATTCATACGGACTCTGCAGTAGACATTTAGCAATGGAAAACGATAAATTTGAATTTTCGAATAAATGTTTTTAGGTAAAATAGGTTTTTACAATGGAGCACTCAAATAAATTAATGTCATGAGTACTAGACATATGGTCTCCACATACACATATGAAATTTTCTACAAATTGTTCTGAGAAATGCATTGAATGTAGTTCTAAAATATAATGTATAAACTTTTCTAGGGAAAGGTGAATTTATTTCAAAGGGAGTCATGTAACAGGAAGTATGGGCTTAAGTCAGACAATTCTTTAAAGACTGCACCATGAATTGACTAGATTCTTCAAAATTACCCCCACCACACCGCAGGGGAGCGGTGTTTATGTGCATGTGTGTGTGTTTGTGTGTGTGTTTGTGTGTTTGTGTGTGTGTGTTTGTGTGTGTGTGTGTGTGTGTTTGTGTGTGTGTGTTTGTGTGTGTGTGTTTGTGTGTGTGTGTGTGTGTGTGTATGTGTTTGTGTGTGTGTGTGTTTGTGTGTGTGTGTGTGTGTGTGTGTGTCATTGAGCTGTGTGTGTGTGCGTGTGTGTGTGTGTGTGTGTGTGTGTGTGTGTGTGTGTGTGTGTGTGTGTGTGTGTGTGTGTGTGTGTGTGTGTATTTGTGTGTGTGTGTTTGTATGTATGTATGTTGTGTGTGTGTGTCATCCAGTTCTCTGTGTGTGTGTTTGTGTGTCATCGAACTGTGTGTGTGTGTGTGTGTGTGTGTGTGTGTGTGTGTGTGTGTGTGTGTGTGTGTGTGTGTGTGTGTGTGTGTGGTGCACGCGCGCAAGGTGTCATCGAACTCTGTGTGTGTGTGTGTGTGTGTGTGTGTGTGTGTGTGTGTGTGTGTGTGTGTGTGTGTATGTGTGTGTGTGTGTGTTTGTGTTATGTGTCATTGAGCTGTGTGTGTGTGTGTTTTTGTGTGTTGTGTGTGTGTGTGTGGTGTGTGTGTGTGTGTGTGTGTGTGTGTGTGTGTGTGTGTGTGTGTAAGGCACTTTTCCCTTTTTTCCCCATGCTCTTAAATATTTAAGTTGTCTAACTGTAAGAAGGGTAAGTTCCTTATATTTTGGAATAAAATTAAATATTATATGCATTCCTTACCAAATTTTGCAAAAATATCAGATGTCTATGTAGAGATCATATTTCAAACACTCATATCATATTTGAGTGCCCAATAATTGTAAAACCATGTTTACCAGCATTTTCTGAGCAGTTTCTGGAAAAATTAATGTATTTGAAAATTCAAAGTTAGCCTTTGCCATTGCTGGTTGGTTCTTACACAGCCCAGTTGAATATTTTTTGAAGTTACAATTTTATTGTTAAATGTTTCTGATTTGTTGAGTTTTGAATTTTGCTCCTGTTTAAGAGTATTGTTTTTATCACTTTTTTCTTTTATATATATATATATATCACTGATGCTACTTTTTAATCTTTTCTCTTTCCACTTCTTTTATTCACCGCCATAACTTTCATTCCATTCTGCACTTTTCTCCTCTAATATCACTTAGTGTGAACAGACATTAAATTGAAGACAACAACTACAACACACACCTCGGACAGGATAGCCTAGTGGTCAGAACATTGTGCTGGCAATTTGACAACCCCGTTGGAGGGGGTTTTTCTAGACTAGACTTTCTAGACACACACACACACACACACACACACACACACACACACACACACAGAGTTCGATGACACCTTGCGCGCGTGCACACACACACACACACACACACACACACACACACACACACACACACACACACACACACACACAGTTCGATGACACACAAACACACACACAGAGAACTGGATGACACACACACACACACACATACATACAACCCCGTTGGAGGGGGTTTGGAGGGGGCCCCGTGTGCGAACTCACGTAGAACATCTTGTGCACACCTTAAATCCTGTCCCGCTTTTCCATAAGAGTAGGTCATTGTGTGCCGGTGGGAACAGATGACAAGATTTATAAAAATTGCGTACACATGTGGACTGGACGTAAAAAAGCACATGAGTGTGTAGTCCACTATCCTTGATATAGATGGATAGATAAATAAATAGATGAATATTGAAAATAAATAAATAAATAAAACTTCATTCATGTCAGGTAGGCCTAGACAGCAAGGGTGGCACAGCGCATGGGAATTGACATTTGGCTCAATGGATGACCAACTGCTGGACACACCTGACATGGGCTTAACGTCCTCACAGCAATCAGCTAAGTCTGTGTATTGTTTATTTATTTTTATTCCTGTATATCGGGGATAATGGAATAAACATTCATGTGCTTTTTTACATCCAGTACCCGTGTGTATGCAGCTTTGTAAGTGTTATCTGTTCACACCAGCACACAATGGCCTACTCTTACGAAAAGCGGAACAGGATTTAACGTGTGCTCAAGATGTTCTGTGTACGTTCGCACACGGGGTCATGGTTTATAGTCTCATGTGCAGTGGTCAAAAGCAAGCTGTGTGGTGTTGAACCGCCTCAGGTAGGCAGAAAGGCCACACTATATTTTTGTTTTCATGTGTGCCTTTTAACCCACGCGAATTTCTCTATGCACGGCTGTTCCTACCCTTACTTTTAGTGCCTGGCTTAGAGGTCATGACCTGCTGCCAGCAGTGGGGAGTTATAAATATCACAGCAGGATAAGGAGGGTTGTATAGCAACTACTGCAGGCAGGGCTGTGAGGGGGGATTTGACTTCCGGTACAAAATAACTACTAACATTTCAAGCCTAAGAGGAAAAAAGCTGTAAGCCCAATCATTAGAAAGATAATATAGAAGGCACCCATCAGTCTCAGAAGACTATGGAGTTGCATTCTAGTCTTTAGGGCGCAAAGCCTGGGTAAGTAAGTAAGGAGGGCAAGCTGTTACCCATGCAGCAGACCCCCCAGTCATTGTTCTTGGAGGTCTTTTTCCCAAAGGTTGCAAAGGCTGTTTTCTAAATGGCTTCCCGGAGGTGGTTCCATTTCTCAGAGGCTGAGCAGTGCTGGTGTTCATCAGACAGAGCTTCTTGGAGAGACCTGGTAAATTCTTCGACTTTCTCTGGAAGATGCATGCTGGTGGTATTGATGCGAGGTTTGCCTTTCTGTTTGGAGCTCTGGAGTTTCTTTGGATGAAGCCTGATCTTGCAGCAGACGAGAGAGTGGTCAGTGTCACAGTCTGCACTGTGGTATGTGCGGGTGATGAGCACAGACTTGATGTTGGTACGTCGGATCAGGATCATGTTCAGCTGATGGCAAAGCTTTGAGCAGGGATGGCGCCATGACACCTTGTGTTGTGGCTTGGTCTGGAAGTAGGAATTGGTCACGCAGAGGCTTCCCGTGTTGTGTCCACGCTGTGAGGCGAGGCTGGAGTGACCTCTCCAGGGCGTGAGCCTGGGCAGGATGGTATGGAGGACGAGCTGTTGCCCAGATAGCAGGTCCCCCTCTCCACGCTGATGATGGATCCAAAGGAACAGCAGAAACTGATACAGTTTGGCACCAGCAGTGTCGCAGGAGTTGCCGGAACGTTACTGAATCGGATGACAATTTTTTTTAAACATCATGCACACAGGTGTCGTGTTTAGACACCATCCCTGAGGGGAAAAAAAATGGGTAGGGGCTGCACTTGTGGCCATGCGCTCTCCCCGGGGAGAGCAGCCCGAATTTCACGCAGAGAAATCTGCTGTGACATAAAGTGGTATGAAATAAAATCAATAAAATAAAATTAAATTAAAAATTGAAAAATAAAATAAAAACTAAAATAGATTTTTAAAAAAATAATAAAATAAAATAATAAAAAATAAAATAAAATATAAAATATAAGATAATTTTAAAAAATAATAAATAAAGATAAAATCCAAAATATAAAAATAAATATAAAAATAAAAAAAACTCCTTGACAAAGCTAAAACTGTCATCAGTAGGGGGCTTTGTAGGTGATGTTTTGTGTACCTTAGCTCAGAACAGGCACCACGCAACACCACCAAAGTGACACAGCAAATGTGCAGGGCCTCTACGGCTGCTTGCTCTATGGTGGTCTGACATTGATGGGTTTTCTGTGGAAGTCTGACCCTGAAAATACCTTAAAACGAATCTGGGTATGGCTGGGGTGGAGAGATTGACATGAGGGGTGTGTAAATATCTGGACAAAAAAAGTCACAGAAAATGAGGCTGCATAAAAGTAAGCCACATTACAGAAGTTGTCTCTATGCTTGAGAATGCTGGTTTTAGTGCATATGTAGTAGTAGTAGAAATAGGCACCCATCAGTCTCGGAAGACTATGGAGTTGCGCTCTAGTCTTTAGAGCTCAAAGCCTGGGCATGTATGCATGGAGGGCAAGCTGTTACCCATGCAGCAGACCCCCCCTCTCCACGGCACTGGAATGATCCATTGGAAAGGCAATGACCAATACGAATGGCTCCAGTACCGTCGCAGGAGCCACTAGAACGTTGCCATATACCTACAGCCCCGAGCCGCTCTGGGACTCCAACTCCCCGATTTTTCCTCAGGGATGGTGTCTAAACACGACACCTGTGTGTATGCTGGTTTGTTATAATTTTGTCATCCGTTCCGGCACACGATGGCCTGCTCTTCAGAAAGGCGGAACGGGATTTTAACGTGTGCGCAAGATGTATTCGCACACGGGGCCTCGGTTTGAGTCTCATCCGAATGACTGACATTCAGTTCGATTTTTTTGTCAAACTGGGAAGAAAGGGCGAGGCTGGGTACGAGCTCAAAAACTCACGGTTTACATATTGGCAGGCGAATGTCTTAACCATCCTGCCACCGTCCTTCCTGTACATATTGTACATATGTACAATTTAAAGAATGGTTTATAAAAAATCCATTCCTTTGGGCATTGTTGCAGTACTGACGTGGAACATACCTCATACAAAATGTTGCACAACTGTTGCAGGTTGAACATGGGGGACTATTACAAGGATCAAAAGCAACGAGAGAGGGAAGAAAGAGAGCGACACGAGAGGGGGAAAAGAGAGCAGCCAGAGAGGGAAGAAAGAGAGCCGGGAAAGAGGGAACTCATAGAGGTGGGAGAGAGGGACATACGTGAGTGGGGAGTTCACAGGGAACCATCACAGGACCAAAAGAGTTTGTGTGCACTTTGTGAAATGATTGTAAAGGCTTGTAAAGCTAAGGATTTGCTTCAACAAACAATCAAAATAAAGAAGTAGAACAGTCAAGTTCTTTCTGGGTTACATGTGACCCACTCACCTAGCTGGTGATGCAGAGATTAGCAATTTCACATGTATTAGTTCATTAGAAAGTTAAATGTAGTGTAATGTAGTGTAGTGTATTGGAAATAAAGCCAGATGTATAGTCGTTTTGTTGTTTTTTTAGTCGCTTTTAATGTGTAAGCTTACAAATATTGGTATCGTGTTTAAAAAACAAAACTGCTTTT
>CM060350.1:13596440-13598940 GCA_030674155.1 Stramonita haemastoma | reverse complement strand
GAGAGAGAGAGAGAGAGAGAGAGAGAGAGAGGAGAGAGAGAGAGAGAGAGAGATTGCAAATAAAAAAGAGAGAGAAAGAAATGAACATCGGACAAGAAAAGACACAAAGAAAACAACCAAAAACACAGGCTGGATTCATTTCATTCCTTGTGGAAGAAAAATCACCTTTAAAAAAAAAACCAGACCAAAAGCACACCGATGGTTGCATTAACCTTCTGGAAATTCTGTGCTTAGAATTTCTTCTTTTCTATACCTCTTTTTCTTTCTGCCTTGCTCCTTCTCTTCCTGTCACTGGGGGGACGGATAGCCTAGTGGTCAGAACATTGCGCTGGCAATTTGACGACCCGGGTTCGAGTCTGGTCGAGGAGATTTTTCTCCTGGAGTTAACATCAGTGCTGACTCCACTCTCCCCAAAAGTCTTTCGAATGAGACTTTAAACCGAGGCCCCGTGTTCAAACGCACGCAGAACATCTTGCGCACACGTTAAATCCTGTTCCGCTTTTCGTAAGAGTAGGCCATGGTGTGCCGGTGGGAACAGATGACATTTACAAAACTGCATACACTGGATGTAAAAAAAAAAAAGCACAAAAGTACTTATTCCATTATCCTCGATATAAAAGAATAAATCCAAGGAAATAAATCAAACCTCCTACTTGTCTATTTTCTGCCTTCTTAAGTGCCCTGTTTTCCAGAAGGACTTCAAAGAGAATAATTTTTCTCTCCCACCCCAAAGTCAGATACACCGGGTATCAGAACAAACCACAGACTTTTCATAAACTAAGCACATGTTAACACGTAATCTGCAAATGAATTAACGCTTGATTCAAAAGTGTCTACTCTCCCATATAGATATAAATACGGAATAGATACGGACCCAATACAGAGCCTTGTGGAACCCCTGCTTATTCAGATTTTTTTCTTTTTTTTTCACAAGAAGTACTTGAGTAAGGTCGGAAAGAAAGCTAACGAACAAGTTTTATTGCCGAACACCACTTTTTCTCATCCTGTGAAACCGTCTTTGATGCCAAAATACTATCAAAAGCTGTAGAAATATCAAAATAATCTCCATATGTGTCGCTTGATTTGCAGGGATCAAGTGAGATGCTGGCGTCACAATGAAAATACATTCTAACTGGTTTACAGTAGAGTATAATCACCAGAAATATATCATATATAGTATAAACACACACACACACACATATATATATATATATGTATATATATATATATATATATGTATGTATGTATGTATGTATGTATGTATGTATGTATGTATGTATGTATGCATATATACATATCTATATATATATATATATATATATATATATATATATATATATATTAAATGTATCCCAAAGGTGAGATGAAAGGAATAGTGTTAGATGATAGGAAAGTTGTGAATGGGTTTATGTATACAAACCTTTCTTGTGTGTAAGCCTACTCAAGCAACATGTGTGTGTGTGTGCATGCGTGTCACTACATAATTATATACTTTATGTGCATGTGTGTGTGCATGTGTATGTACACGCGCGCGTGGGCGTGGGCGTGTGTGCATTCAAGCTGCCTACAAGGCAAAGGCAAGGCAAGGCAAATTTTACATCCAATCCCTGCCCTACTCAGGGATTACATCAATTAAAAAAATCACCTGTAACAATAATAATAAACCAAACAACAAAAACCAAGACAACAAGAACAGTGATATAAACAGAAGACAAGATGTAAGGACAGAAGATAATAATAGAATAACAAAAGCTGCAAACACAGAGAACTAAAACAAAAACCAGACATAAACAATCCAATGATCATGATGTAGAAAAGAGCTGAACAACGTACACCTGTGTGTTATAATAATAATAATAATAATAATCATGTATGCATTCATTGTTTCCTAAACAGGTAACTACCCGTAGCTAACCTGAAGCCGCGTGTGGCGGCAATCAAAACCTAAATCCCGCAAACGGATCACCAAAGTTAATCTCCTACCACTTAGCCTCGCGTCCACCACCAGACCCCAAAACTTTTTTTTTTCCCCATCGCCGACCAATCAAAATCAGGCTTACTCAACGCGTTGGCATGTGCATGCAGTAACTAAGGCTCCACTCTCACCTCACGGCATTGGTCCGTTCTGTCTGTTCGTTCCTTCCGCCATAGCGCTCCAGGTTTCCAAAACCTCTGCGCACTTGCCGCTGGTACCTGACTCTTTTTAGACGATGCGACCAGCTTTTCTTATCTTTTCTGTTTGTTTATAAATTATAATATAAAAAAAGAAAGTTTGTAGCACGATATCTACACATTCAAAGTGCTAACTGAATGGTTTCTTTTTTCCATATTTTTGTAGCAGTTTGAGGTAGTAGAGTGTCTGTGTCTGTGTGGTGTATTTTTAAATTTTAAAAATTGTCAAACTTCAGTGTCGTCTGCTCATTTCAGCGGAAGACAAATCAACGAAACTGTAATGGCGGACGAAGAGCAACAGGTAAGAAATGTTTTTTTTTCTTTCCAA
>CM060350.1:13568940-13571440 GCA_030674155.1 Stramonita haemastoma | reverse complement strand
AGAGAGATAGATAGATAGATAGATAGATAGATAGATAGATAGATAGATAGATAGATAGATAGATAGATATAGATATATATAGATATATATAGATATATATATACAGAAAGAGAGACACAGAGAGACAGAGACAGACAGAGAGAGAAAGGGATGGACGGAGAGACAGACAGACAGACAGATAGACAGACAAAGAGAGAGAGAGAGAGAGAGAGAGAGAGGGAGACAGACAGACAGACAGACAGACAGACAGACAGAGACACAAAAGACACAAAAGACACAAAGACACAGAGAGAACAATACTAACCCCAGTGACAGGCTGTAAGGTTGGTGATCAACACAGACATGGCATCATCACCATCACCATCTCCTCTAAAGCTCTCTGTGGCCCTGGCAACTACGGTGAGTTTGCTCACCACCTGGTGACTCACTCTGGCCCGGAGCAGCTCACCAGAAGCTGGGTTGCTGTAGCTCTGTGTATCATACACACACAGACACATAGACACGCTGACACATACGCGTGCGCGTGCGCAAAACGCATACGGAAACAGATACAGAAACAAACACATAGAGACATAATATATATATGCATATATACATATATTACATATATATACATACATATATTATGTATATATATATATATATATGTATATATATATATATATATATATATTATGTATATATATTATGTATATATCTCCACTTCGACAACCAGTCTTCTCCCGATGTCAAACGTCTTTCTCTTTCCTTATCTAACCACTCTCTTTCCCAGCTAGTAAATGAACCTACACATAGATCAGGCTACATCTTAGACTGGCTCATCACTGATGCCTCACTAAATCTCATCACATCCGTATCTGTCACTAATGAACTGCTTTCTGATCATTCTGCTATCCTTTTCTTTCTCAACATCGCAAAGCCTGTCAGAAAGAAAAAGCACGTTACCCGTCGCAACCTCAAGGCCATCAATATTCAAATCTTTTCTTCCCAAGCTGCTGAACGCCTATCACAAGCTCCTGATAACACTGACCCTTCTACACACTACAGTAATGTTCTTAGTCAACTGCTCGATGAGCATGCACCTTCTTCGGACCTCTTCCTGCGCGATAGACCCTGTGCCCCATGGTACACTCACGAAGTTTTGGTTGCAAAGCGCAAACGCCGACAGCTAGAGCGGCAGTGGCGCAAAATAAAAACTGAAATTAACAGACAGCTTTTACGAAAACAAACCAACAAAGTCAAATCCTTAATCCATTCAGCAAAGACAAATTTCTATTCTGCTCAAGTTCTCAATGCTACATCAATGAAATCTCTATTTTCCCTCACCTCAACTCTTCTTGGATCTGATAAGGCATGTCCTCTGCCTACCGCGTACAGCCATTCTGAACTTCCTGCTATTTCTTCTTCCTTCTTCTCTGACAAAGTCCGCAATATTCGATCCAGACTGGATCAGACTTCTTTCCAACCTGCCCCTCCTGATCCCCAATTCGCAGGCACTCCTCTCCTTTCCCTTCATCCAGCAAGCGAGAGTGAAATCATGACAATCTTGAAAGAAATGACGATAAAATCATGCGATCTTGATCCAATACCTGCTTCTCTTTTCACTCAGTGCCTTCCACAGCTTATACCCACCATCACAAAAATTGTAAACTCATCTCTTCTTTCAGGGATTTTTCCACCAGCTCTCAAAACTGCAATAGTTACACCCCTACTCAAAAAGCACGACCTCGACCCTAACACTCTGAAGAACTATAGACCTGTTTCCAATCTGCCTTTTATCTCCAAAGTCCTTGAAAAAGTTGTTCTGAAACAACTCAACAGCCATCTCCATTTCAATAGTATCCTCCCCCCGTTCCAGTCTGCCTACCGCATCAACCACAGCACCGAAACCACCCTAGTGCACACCTTAAACTCGCTTCTACATGCTTCTGACTCAGGGAAAATCTCCCTCCTCACTCTTCTCGACTTATCTGCAGCATTTGACACTATAGACCATTCAATTCTTCTCTCCCGTCTCCAAAACACTTTTGGTATTAAAGGCACTGCCCTCACCTGGTTTAGTTCGTACCCGACAAACCGATTCCAAACTGTGGCAGTAAACAAGATTCTTTCCACACCAACCAAACTAGAATGCGGAGTCCCTCAAGGATCTGTTCTAGGCCCTGTTCTCTTTACTCTCTACACTGCTCCCCTGTCACATGTTATTAACCGTCATCAGATCAACCATCACTTTTATGCAGACGACTCTCAGATTGTAAGCAGTGACACACCTGAAAATCTGCCTTCTCTCTTGACAAATATGTCCTACTGCCTTCAAGATATCCAAAACTGGATGATACAGAACAAATTACAATTAAACGCAGATAAAACCGAAGCCATGCTTGTAGGGACCAAACACAAACTGTCTTTTATCACAACAACTTCAATAGAATTCGGCAATACGTCAGTCCCTCTATCCAGTGCTGTAAAGTATCTAGGAGTCGTTATTGACAACACACTC
>CM060350.1:13551440-13553940 GCA_030674155.1 Stramonita haemastoma | reverse complement strand
TCCCTGGTCAACCGTAAGGGTCAGCCCAGGACAGGGAGGCACACCCAAGTTGTGGCTAAAACCACATCCACTCCACATAAAATGAGATGAAACCAAAACCCGATGTACCCAACCCAAAACAAGTACAAAGAATGTGCCCGAAAATACTAAACGAATTACTAATCATTGCAAAAAAAAAAAATTATATAAATGTACAGTACAAAAAGAGGCACCTATATTTTCCGGTTTTAGAAAATAGTACATGACAAAACAATATCAAATTAAAGAATATAATTTCCAAAACGAACATGACCTTCAGTGTTTTTACAGCTAAATGGCAACATTACAACCAACTAGTTGATGATGGTTAGAAAGTTTTTTGAAGAAACCGGTTTTGTTTTTGTTTTTTGGCGTTGTGTTTTGATGTAATACGTAGCATGGCTACAGTGCTTCTTTTGTAAAACAGCTGAATATTCAGTTGGGGTATTCTCGAAAGTAATCTGTGTACTCTCTTTCTCTCAACCCTTTGTTTGGCTGTATTTATCTTTTTAAATCCATACACTAAATATACTGCAAATTGTTGCGCGTATTTGTTTATAATGTATGTAATTTTGCTCTGTGTCATGCAAACAAATCAATAATAATAATAATAATAATAATAATAATAATAATAATAATAATAATAATAATAATAATAATAATAATAATAATAATAATAAAAATTTAAAAACCTTTTTTTTTTAGAACGCAGTATACACTTGGCGTGTTTACAATGTTTCAATCATTTAGAATGCAATATACATTTGATTCATTTAGAATATTTGAATCACTTAGTAGCATACGATTAATTCATATGGAAAGTTTTGATCGTTTGGAATGTAGAATATCTTTGTTTTATTGCAAATGTTTGTATCATTTGAAATGTAATCTATATTTGGAATCTTTATTTTAAAAAAATAATAATAATAATAATAAAAGAATGTGCCTAGGGCCATCAACTACATACAGGCCACACTCCAACGTTTGTCTTCTTCACCTCGTTCTCTCTGTCATACCGAAATACCATCAAGACCTGAACAGAGATACGGGTTAATTAGATCTTTCACAGTGTCGCCATTACATGCGTGACAGTACATGGCTTAAGTCATTTTAGCAATCAGGTAAACACAGTTTCAGTTAAACTCTTTTTTTTCTTCCTTTGCATAAGATAATCATTATATATTCAGAACATTATACCGCCTGTCACCTTCACCCCTCCACCTTCATCCCCCCCCCCCCCCCCACACACACACACACAGGGGGACTGGATGTGAAAAAGTACAGGAGTGCTTATTCTATTATCTTCGATCTAAAAGAATGAATAAATAAAAGAAAAAAATTAATAAAAATGAAACACACACAGACACAGACACACAGACACACAGACACAGACACAGACACATACATACATACATACATACATACATACATACATACATACATACATACATACATACATACATACATACATACATACACTCACACACACACATACACACACACACACACACACACACACACACACACACACACACACACACACACACACACACACACACACACACACACACACACACACACATTAATCTCTATTGAATCATGTGCCTAAACGTCAATTTTAGTTTATTGGCGTTTTGATGGGACAGCGCAGTACATTCTCTCTCTCTCTCTCTCTCTCTCTCTCTCTCTCTCTCTCTCTCTCTCTCTCTCTCTCTCTCTCTCTCTCTCTCTCTCTCTCTCTCTCTCTCTCTCTCTCATTTGCCATGTACTCTACTGTCCAACCATTATTGATTTCAGGCAAAGATATATTCCTTCTAATTCTTTCTGAAGCCACGTTTATTTCGAGCTGTCTCGCTTATGGCAAATCATAATGAAGATTTTGCTCTAAAATGTATTCATACACCTGTATAAAGTTTTCAGAATACGTTCTGAGAGTGTTAGGAATTACTAACAAAATTTTCTTTACAGTGGAATTTTTCTTTTTTTAAAAATGCATGTAGAATTATTTTTATTTCATATTTTGTGCCAATTGTATCTTAAGGTCTTAATGTGGCAATTATATCTTTTGATTGATTAGAAAACTATATAGTCATTGTTCTAACTTGTCATGAAATATCAAATCATGATCTTTGTATCCTTTCTCTTTTAATCGTGTTTTAAAAATACGTGAGCCCTCATTCTGACTACCTTTTATGATGCTAAACTTGTCCATTTCTCATTTTGTCATTTCCTGCAGTCTGTCATTTTAACTTGTAATAAATGTTCATAGAATTATGGATTTTCAATTTTTTGGGCACTGTATAGCCATTTAATAATGATAATGATAATAATAATGATGATAATAATAATAATAATAATAATAATAATAATAATAATAATAATAATAATAATAATAATAATAATAAATTGAATTTATATAGCGCTATATCTTGCAAAAACAAATCAAAGCGCTTGCATTCAACCAATTCTTGCGCATGCAGCC
>CM060350.1:13528940-13531440 GCA_030674155.1 Stramonita haemastoma | reverse complement strand
AAACAGGGCGAGAGAAAGATGGTGAAAGCACAACACTGGAAACATGGCAAACAAACGTCCACATCTACCAAAATCCCAACGGAAGTGTTCGCTTACAGATAGAAACAGATTCCTCTGAGGAGGAGAAGACCCCCACACTGAAATTTACCCACGGCGGCGAAGTTGTTAATCCGTCCGATTCTAGTGTTGAGGGGAGTTTAAGAAACACACATCAAGGCGGAGATAGATGTCAGGGTTTAGAGATAAAAACAGATTCTCAGGAGGATAAGACCCCCACCACACTCAAATCTACCCATGGTTGTGCAGATTCAAATCAGTCTGATTCCAGTGTTTTGGAAAAGTCCAGGAACAGACGTCAAGTTTTAGAGACAGAAACTGAATCCTCGGAGCATGAGACTCCCACACTAAAATCTACCCATGGTTGGGAAAATTCAAATCAGTCCAGCTCCAGCGTGGATGAAAAATCCAGGAAGATACGTCAAGTTTTAGAGATAGAAACAGAATCCGAGAACTATGAGAACCCCACACTCAAACCTAACCACTGTTGTGAAGATTCAGATCAGTCTGATTCCAGAGTTCTAGAAAAGTCAGGGAACATACATCAAATTTTAGAGATAGAAACAGAATCCTCGGAACACGAGACTCCCACACTAAACTCTACCCACGGTTACGAAGACACAGACCAGGCCAATCCTAACGCGGTGGACACCACGTGCAGGAAGAACAGAGGTCATCGCGGTCTGAGGAAATGGACAGGCCAGCTCCAGTTCTTGACCAGGCCTCTCTTACTCGCCGTCCTCCTGTCCTCCGCCCTCAAAATCGGGATGGCCAACGCCCTGCTCTTCCTCATCCTGGATTACACCAGGTCTCGGTCCTGGAACCAGAGCGAGGGTCTGTTCCTCAACTTCCTCTTCATGACCTTCAACATGGCGGCTCGCGCCGTTGCCATGGTGATCTGCCTGCATCCTCAGGACTGCAGCCTGGGGCTCAGTATGGCGGCTGGGGTCATTGGAGGGGTCACCATGTGTGTGTTGGGGCAGGTGAGGTGGGCGTTTTTACCTGGATGTTGTTGCCTTTTTTGTCAATATTAATTTACTTTTCTCTGGGACGGGACACAGCACACAAATCCAACACCCTTCAGTTAGTTAGCTAAAGTCTGTCGCGAGCCTAAGGCTCATCAGGCCGGTGCTTATCCCGGTTTCTGTGACGTTAAGCGACTGAGAGTCATAGACTCCCCCCCTGGATAGGACGCCAGTCTATCGCAGGGTTAACCCCCAAAAACAAGGTTGGTACCCCTTTTACACCTGGGTGGGGTGAGAAAATAGCCGTAAAGTGCCTTTTCCAAGGGCACAACGCCATAGCCGAAAGCTGGGATCGAACCCGCAACCTTTAGATGACGAGTCCCACGCCCTAACCACTAGACTACAGCGGCGGCTACCCTTCAGTCGAGAGTGTTATATTTAGCGCGCCCTTTTCCTTTTACCTAGTCCAAGTGTGGTCAGTTCCTGCTATGAATACCTCCAGCTGACCCCCACTTGGGCTGGGATGGGATGGGTTAATTATCCACTGAGAGGACTTGAAAGTGGGGGAAAACTGACAGCTGAGGGGATATCTCCGTGGTCAGAGCGCTCGCTTTCCCCCCTAAAGCTAAGGTTAAGCAATGTTAAGCCGGGTTGCCATTTTGGATGGGTGACCGTTTGCGCGTCTTGGCTTCAGAACAGTTCCCACCCCAGTTCACCCAGCTGTTAAATTGGTACCTGCCCTCTCTAGGGTCAGGGAAGGTAAAGCAGCGAGGGAGAGGATATGGGCGACACCAGCCCTCAATATGCTGGTTCCATTGGTGGAAGACCCCTTTGCAACCTCAGATTTGCAGATGACATTGACCTCATGGGCAGCAGCAAACAAGAACTGCAAATCCTCACAGACAATTTAACAGATCGAGCGAGCGCATACGGCATGGAGGTCAGTACAGAGAAATCAAAGATCATGGTCAACAGCGCGAGTAATGACATCACGGAAATAAAGATGAATGGAGAAATACTAGAAGAGGTGAGCCAATTCAAATACTTAGGCTCCATCCTAACAAAAGATGGCACATCAAACAATGAAGTGAAAGCTCGCATTGCAACAGCAACATCTGCTCTAGTCAGACTCCAGAGGATTATCAGAAGCAACAACATCAGCTTCTGCACCAAATACCACCTTCACAAATCCCTCGTGATATCTATCCTCCTATATGGCTGTGAATCATGGACTCTGACAGCAGAGTTAGAGAGGAGAATCCAAGCATTCGAGAACAAGTGCCACAGAAGACTCCTCAGAATATCATACAAAGAACACAAGACCAATAACTATGTGAAAGAAGAAATCAAAAAGCGTGTGGGCCCCCAAGAGCCTTTGCTCTCCACCATAAAGAGGAGAAAGCTGATGTGGTTTGGTCACACCACAAGACACAACACCCTAGCAAAAACCATCCTGCAAGGAACAGTCGAGGGCAAGA
>CM060350.1:13511440-13523940 GCA_030674155.1 Stramonita haemastoma | reverse complement strand
TTATATTATTATTATTATACTACTACTACTACTACTACTACTACTACTACTACACTACTACTACTACTACTACTACTACACTACTACTACTATATTATTATGTATTACTACTACTACTACACTACTACTATATTATTATTACTACTACTACTACTACTACTACTATTATATATTATTACTACTACTACTATTTATTATTATTATACTACTACTACGTACTACTACGACTACTACTACTACTACTACTACTACTACTACTACACTACTACTATTATTATTATTATTACTACGACTACTACTACTACTACTACTACTACTACTACTGACTACAACTACTACTACTACTACTACACTACTACCTATTACTACTACTACTACTATTATTATTATTATTACTACTACTACTACCTACTACACTACTACTACTACTACTACTACTACTCACTACCTACTACTACTACTATTACTACTACACTACATATTATTAGTATTTGAACTACTACTACTACTACACTACACTACTACTACTACACTACTATACTACTACTACCTACTATTATGTATTATTATACTACTACTACATTATTATTATTATACTACTACTACTACTACTACTACACTACTACTACTACTACTACACTACTACTACTACTACTATTACTACTACTACACTATATTATTATATATTACTACTACTACTACATACTACACTACTACTACTACTACGACTACTACGACTACTACTACACTACTACTACTACTACTATTACTACTACTACTACTATTATTATATTTACTACACTACTACTACGACTACTACTACTACTACTACTACTACTACTACTACTATTACTACTACTACTACTACATTATATTATTATTACTACTACTACTACACTACTACTACTACTACTACTACTACTACTACTACTACTACTTACTACTACTGACTACTATTATTATTATTATTACTACTACTACTACTACTACTACTACTACGACTACACTACTACTACTACTACTACTACTACTACGACTCACCCCCCTCCTCCTACTCCTCCGCCTCCTCCACCCGCCTCCGACTCCGCCTCCTCCGACACTCCTCCCCTCCGCCGCCTACGAATACTACTACGACTACACACTACACTACTACGACGACTACTACACTGACTACGACTACGACGATAAGTGCCCCGCTCACTCCGACTCGCCGCCGTATAGTAGCCGCCGCCCACGACGCCCGCTCACACCGCCGCAGCCGCGCTAGATAGACAGACTACTATAGACGTACGACGACTATACTAGACATATACGATAGTACAGTACTAGTACGATAGTACTAGTATACGCAACGTAGTACGCAGCGCAAGCAGTCGCCATAGCAGCAGCCCCAGCAGCAGCAGTCAGCGCAGAAAGCAGCAGCAGCCGCAATATAGTAGATATAGTACGTAGACGAAGTAGAGTAGAAGTAGTGCATACCGCAGCCGAGCGCGCACCGCAGCAGCAGCAGCGCAGCATAGCCAGCAGTACGCAGCAGCACAGTAGCAGCAGTAGCAGTAGTAGCAGCAGCAGTAAGTAGAAAGTAGTAGCAGCAGCAGCAGTAGCAGTAGTAGCAGCAGCAGAATTAGTAGCAGTAGCAGCAGCAGCAGCAGTAGTAGTAGTAGTATAGTAAGCAGCAGCAGCAGCAGCAGCAGCATAGCAGTAGCAGCAGTAGCAGTAGCACAGCAGCAGCAGCAAAAGCAGTAGTAGCAGCAGCATGTGCAGCAGTAGTAGTAGCAGCAGCAGCTGCAGTAGAAGTAGCAGCAGCAGCAGCAGCAGAGTAGTAGTAGTAGTAGTAGTAGTAGTAGTAGTAGATAGTAGTAGTAGTAGTAGTAGCAGCAGCAGCAGCAGCAGCAGCAGCAGCAGCAGCAGCTAGCAGCAGTAGCAGCAGCAGCAGTAGCAGCTAGTAGCAGTATAGCAGCAGTAAGTAGTAGTAGTAGCAGCAGCAGCATACAGTATAGCAGCAGCAGAATTAGTAGCCAGTAGCAGCAGCAGCAGCAGTATAGTAGTAGATAGTGCAGCACAGCCAGCAGCAGCAGTAGCTAGCAGCAGTACATCAGCAGCAGCAGCATCAAAAGCAGTAGAGCAGCAGCATGTGCGCAGTATATAGTAGTATAGCAAGTAAGAGTAGTAGTAGTGAGCACACACAGCAGTAGCAGCACACAGTAAGTAAGCACAGCAAAAGCAGTATAGCACAGCAGCAACAAAGCATAGTATAGTAGTACACAGCAGCAGCAGCAGCACACACATATAAGTAAGTATGATATAGTAGTATATAGTAGTAGTAGTATAGTAGTGTCACTGTTTATTCATCCATTCAATCTTCCTGTCTCTACCGCAGGATTCCTGTGGACACACAAGGGTCCTACACGTCAGTCACTCTGCTGTACGCATCTCTATGATTCTGGCAAAGGCAATCCTTCTTCGTCTCCAGGTTTATCAGAAAAACAGATCTGCCGCACTCCCCCCCAACACGTTGAAATGAGGATGATATCGTCTTCTTCACATAAACTTGAATGTGCGGGCATGTAACAGGATCAAAACACTTTTAAAAGCAATACTGCAAGGCACTGTCCAAGGAGGAAGTGAAAAAAGGCAGACCAGGAAGAGATGGGAGGACAACATCAGGGAATGGACAGGCCTAGAACTCAACACCCCCCAACATGTTGAAATAATGATGATATCTATCCATCTATCTATCTATCTATCTATCTATCTATCTATCTATCTATCTATCTATCTATCTATCTATCTACCTATCTATTCCTTAGTTTGGCGAGCGTGGGGGCACCCCTGAAGACTTGACAACCAGTTCCCTCCATTCCTCTCTCTGTTCTGCCTTTCTGAGGGTTTTGTTGAGTTCTAGGCCTGTCCATTGGCTGATGTTGTCCCCCCATCTCTTCCTTGGTTTGCCTCTTTTATCTTCACGTGAATTTAAATGGTACGGGCATGTCACAAGATCAAAAGGACTCAACTCTCCCCAAAATTCCTTGGATGAGACTATAAACCGAGGCCCCGTGTTGTGAACGCACGCAGAACATCTTGTACGCACGCTAAATCCTGTTCCACTTTCGTAAGAGTAGGCCATTGTGTGCGGTGGGAACAGAGGACATTAACAAAACTGCATACAGACGTGAACTGGGTGTAAAAGAAACGTGCATGAGTGCTTATTCCATTATCCTCGATATAAAAGAATAAATTAATAAAAGAATAAATAAATGAACGAATAAATAAATAAATACACGGTTCCTATATCGAATACCTCCACTGGGACTATGATACAACATACAAGATGGCGACAGTGTGGCCTGAAGGCTGAAGTGGTGCTCCAGGACTCCTCGTGAAGCTCAGGGTAAAGAAGGAGTGTCATGTTGAACAGAGTGTGAATGTGGAATATTATGTGTTGAATAGAAAGTGAATGTTGAAATATTATGTTGTTGAACCGATTGCCTTATTGTGAATGTTGAAATATTATGTTGTTGAACCGATTGCCTTATTGTGAATGTTGAAATATTATGTTGTTGAACCGATTGCCTTATTGTGAATGTTGAAATATTATGTTGTTGAACCGATTGCCTTATTGTGAATGTTGAAATATTATGTTGTTGAACCGATTGCCTTATTGTGAATGTTGAAATATTATGTTGTTGAATCGATTGCCTTATTGTGAATGTTGAAATATTATGTTGTTGAACCGATTGCCTTATTGTGAATGTTGAAATATTATGTTGTTGAATCGATTGCCTTATTGTGAATGTTGAAATAATTATTATATGTTAAACAGAGTGTCAATGTTGGAATATTATGTTGAACTGATTGTTTTTGTTATGAATGGTTAAATACACATTGAACTGTTTGCCTTGTTGTAGATGATGAAATATATGCTGAACTAATTGCCTTATTGTCAATGGTGAAATATGTACTGATCTGATTGTCTTATTGTAAATTGTTAAATATATGTTGAAGTGATTGCTTTATTATGAATGGTAAAATTTATGCTGAACTGATTACCTTATTGTAAATGTTGGAATATATGCTGAACTGATTGCTTTATTGTGAAGGCTTAAATGCATGTTGAACTGATTACGTTGTCATGTATGTTGAAAATTATGTTAAACTGATTACTTTATTGTGAATGTTGAAGTAGTGATACGTTGAGCTAACTGCCTTGTTGTGAGTGCTGAAGTATATATATGCTAAACTGATTGTGAATAGTGAAATATATGTTGAACTGATTGCTGTATTATGAATGCTGAAACATGTGTTTAACTGATAAACAAATCTGAAACTAGGGTTAAACAAATTTATCAGTGCCTCGAACCTGCATTTTTTTCTAGAATACAATTTTTCTTCTTGCTGATTTTTTTTCCAGTTTTGTATTTCTTCTGTCTCTTGATGGTACTCTTACAGCTAAATTTCTGATGCCCCCCACCTCCCCCTTTGATAATAAAAGACATTTAAGCAGTTGAGTTACTATAGAATGGGTAAAAAAAAAAGTAAAGGTAAAGGTGTCCCATAACCTATGTGGTCGTAGGGGGAGCGAGGCATCAGAGACCTCAGATTCTCTAGGGGCCAGTATGTTGAGGGCGGTGCCCATCTCGTCTCCGTGGCTGCTTTACCTTCCCTGACCCTAAAGAGGGCAGGTACCCATTGACAGCTGGGTGAACTGGGGGACTGCACTGAAGCCATGGTGTGCAAACAGTCTCCCATCCAGTTGGTAACCACGCTCGATGGTGTTTAACCTCAGCTTGGGGGGCAAGCAAGTGCTCTGACTCTGGGTAGCCAATAACAACAACAAAAGTAATAACCAACAAAATCTGGAGAAAAAAAAAATCTACTACCCCAACAACAAAGGTTGAAATTAATATTCCATTTTTAAAGAAAGTGAAAGTACACAAACTTACAGAGGCGGTATACAGAACCATTGCCACAACTGTAAGGTTGAAAGTCTGCAGAGCTTTCAGCTAGTCACAGTTGTAGTTTCTTCAGTTCAGAAAAAGGACAATTTTCTTTTATTTTTTTTTTTTTATTATTCTTTTGTATCGAGGATAATGGGATAAGCACTCATGTGCTTTTTTTCATCCAGTCCCCGTGTGTATGCAGTTGTGTAAATATTGTCATGTGTTCCCACCGGCACACAATGGCCTACTCTTACGAAAAGTGGAACAGGATTTAACGTGTGCGCAAGATGTTCTGCGTGCTTTCGCACACGGGGCCTCGGTTTATAGTCTCATCGGAAGGACTTTTGGGGAGAGTGGAGTCAGCACCGATGTTAACTCCAGGGGGAAAATCCCCTCCAACGGGAAATGAACTCCGGTCGTCAAATTGCAAGCGCAATTGTTATGACCACTAGGCTATCCCGTCCCCCAGTGCTTAACATTGTGTCTTGGAGCTGTAAATATACAGAAAATGTGAAAATAACTAACGATCAGTTCAAAGGTAAGTGTCCAGTCACAGAAAATTATCCTTTTCTTAAAAAAAATGATCATGGGGGTTTTGTCACTGATTAAGAATCTATAGTGATGGCACATTAGTATGCCATCGGACCATATAAAGAGCTCCCGACTTCAGTGAAAAAAAAACGAAAGCTTAAGTGGTTCGGGCACGTCACACGAACATCAGGACTGGCCAAGACAGTGTTACAGGGAACAGTAAGGGGAGGGAGACGAAGAGGCAGACAGAGGAAACGATGGGAAGACAACATCGGAGAATGGACACGGCCCTTCGTTGGAACGATCTGCTACGGAGGGCGGAAGACCGCGGGGAGTGGAGGAAGCTGGTTTTGCAAAATCTTCAATGGTGCCCCCACGGTCCACGAGACTAGGGACAGCATCCTAGCACCCTTGATTAGAAAACAATCCTTCATTGAAGCTACTTGAATGTATAATGTATTGATCTGTAATTTAAGTGATTACTTTAAACAGTATCTTGATTATTGGAAACTATCACGATGTTCATGTTGACACAGTTATTACAGAAATGAAATAAATCCTCTCCCATCTGTCCTTCTGTGTTGTGTGTGTGTGTGTGTGTGTGTGTGTGTGTGCGTGCGTGCGTGCGTGCGTGCGTGCGTGCGTGCGTGTGTGTGGTGTGTGTGTGTGTGTGTTCGTTGTTGTATTTAACGTCTGTTTACAATAAGTGATATTAGACGGGTGAAAAAGATTTGATAGCAGAAGTAAGGAGAGACAGAGAGACAGAGAGAGAGAGAGAGAGAGAGAGAGAGAGAGAGAGAGAGAGAGAGAGAGAGAGAGAGAGAGAGAGAAGAGAGAGAGAGAGAGAGAGAGAGAGAGAGAGAGAGAGTTATGTACAGTTTTGTACGAAACCACAAAAGGTAAAAGGTAAAACCTTTTATTTAGAGAGAGAGTCATGAACAGTTTGGTACTAAACCACAAAAGTAACGCATAAACATGCAAATAAAGAAAACAATTCAAAAGAACTTGATAGGAACGAAAAACAAACAAACTGGGCTATGTACAAGAGACTTGCAAACAGCAAAAAGAATATTTTCATCCGAGAGAATTACATCTAAATTTAAATTTATTCAGAAGCAACTTAATCTAAAAAGGTTTTCGGTAAGAAAAAAAAAAACCGAAGCTTCTGACAATGAAATAAACAATGCTCCAGAGAAAATAAATAGATAAATAAATAGATACATGAATGAATAAATAAATAAATAAACAGTGCTCCAGAGAAAAATGTTCACACAAAAGCGCCTTACATTAATTTAAAAAAATATATTATTCTTTTATTTCAAGAATAATGGAATAAGTACTCGTGTGCTTTTTTTACATCCAGTCCCCCGTGTGTATACAGTTTTGGAAATTCTGTCATTCGTTCCCACCGGCATACAATGGTCTTACTCTTCCGAAAAGCAGAATGGGTTTTAACATGTGCGCAAGATGTTCTGCGTGCTTTCACATACGGGACCTCGGTTTATAGTTTCATCCAAAGGACTTTGCTCTACGAGCATTAAGTCGTATTCTGTAAGAAATAGGGGAAATCAATCAGTCTCGCATAGAAGACAGGAGAATACTATGTTCTTTCCCTTGAAACAGGATTTAAAGACACTATACTTTTGTGCGACACAAGCCTCATGAATACTAGTGCGATCCTGAAGTCTCTTCGTTGTTGTTGTGCGTTCCCCAGCTTAACACTCTGGGGGTCTGTCACCCAGATTGTGCACTCTTGACTCACTCATCCCACCTGGGAACCACTGTGAGACTGAAATTGCACACTGAATGAGGTTTGCGTGTATGACTGTTTTCTCAAGTACCTCGCCATATAGGCAGCCATACTCAAACTTCAGAGGACTTTTTCCCTCTCCATTAAAGGAGAGTTCGGGTTGTCATGACTGAAGGCAATCTCAACACAACATTTCACAACATAACAACATTGTAATGTAAGGTAGGTAAAAGGTAAAGGTGTCCCATAACCTGTGCGGTCGTAGGGGAGCGAGGCGTCAGAGACCTCAGCCTCTCTAGAGGCCAGCGTGTTGAGGGCGGTGCCTATCTCCTCTCCCTCGCTGCTTTATCTTCCCTGACCCTAAAGTGGGCAGGTACCCATTTTTTTGTGTAGGCCTTGGCAATGAACTGACATCAATAACTGACGCACACAGCTTTAGGCCGGGGCCAGCAGTCGCTTTGAAGAGGCTTTCTCTATTAACAGGAAGGACGGTACTCTGGGTAGGAGCTGGCTGGAGTTGGAAAAACCTCAATGATTCTTATGGGAATCGAACCCGTGACCTTCCAGTCCGAAATCCAAGGTGCTAACCACTGCGCCATGGCGGCTGTTAATGCAGAAAGAACATTGTCTTTCGCTCGTAGCCGCTGCTCTGGTCTCATGGGGGCATCAGCTCCGGTTCCACGTAGACTCAAGATTTAATTCAAGACACCCCCCTTCCCCCACTGGGATGCATAAAACTTTACAAAACCACAACTTGCAGATGTGGGTGTGTGAAAATACAATACAAATCATTTCACACAAAAAAATGTAACAAATGCACACATCTGCATCTGTGGAGGTTTCAGGTCAAATCCTTCAAAAACCCGGAGATTCGTGGAGCGTTTTTTTTTTGGAGAGACCCTTGATGGTAGCCAATTCAGGTTGATGTATTGTTTTGTATCGAATTGTGTTGTATTGTATATTTGTACTGTAATGTTATACTACTTTAAGTCTCGGTAGATTTCTCCGCATGAAATTCAGGCTACATTTCACGGCGAGAGGATGTCGCCACAAGTGCAGTACCACCCATTAAAATTTCTCCAAGAAAGAAAAAAACAAAACAAAAAAAAGGAAGGATTCCATGTGACTAATGCTTTACACTCACTCATACCCGTTATTTTTTTCTTATATATTGAAGATGATGGAATAAACACTCATGTACTTTTTTTTTTACATTCAGTCCCCGTGTGTAAAGCCTATGCAGTTTTGTAAATGTTGTCATTGGCTCCTTCCTACCACCATACCAACCAAACTCAGTCGTCTGCTTTGAATGCCTGACAAGACTGAGTCATGCAACGTGACTACAAGGGGAAGGCTGGGACTCTTTTCATGACGTATTTTTTCTGGAAGTGTTCTGTGTTTTGCCATCTTACGTCATTAAGAATGATGTCGTCATGATTTGTTTTACTTTTTTTGCCTTTGATCTTATTTTGTTTTTGTTTAATGTCCTTCAGTACTTTAGTGATATAGACACACTCGCATTCAAACCCTCAGACACCCCCCCCCCCCCCCCCCCTCTCTCTCTCTCTCTCTCTTTCTCACACACAGTCACACACTAACACAGACACACACAGACACACACAGACACATATAGATAGATAGATAGATAGATAGATAGATAGATAGATAGATAGATAGGTAGGTAGGTAGATAGGTAGATAGATATAACACTCAGAACTAACTACAGTAGAGGTCTTACTGGGGAAGAATTTATAACCTCAGCAACTGCTGAGAGTTATATACAACAGTGGCATATTTTTTTATGAATATAATTTTAGTCCTCTCCTTTTAAGCCGCTCAATAAGAGTTGGCCAATCAAACAATAAATGGTAGATTGAAAAAGGTTGGGAACAGCAATGTGTCGATTTTTTTTTTTTTTTTTGTATTTAATGCGTTTAGCCTCAGCTTATATAGATAGTAAAATGTCTAGTTTCCTTGAACAAGAAATATGTTCAAAGTGTGTTTTCTACATTTTGGAATGCACACTATTCATCTTGATTTTGATCGTGGTTTGGTTGGGTTTTTTACGTGGTTTTCTTGTTGTTGTTGGCGTCGCACAGTACTTTGTTTATAGCTGAACGACTTTCTGGTAGTCTGCTTGCGGAATTTTGCTTTTGCACGTCTACTTAAGTACTGGAAGAGTCTTGAGTCTGGCAGTCTCCTGTTGGAACTTTGAGCCTTGTAAAATGTACGACTGTTTTGGTGGTGTGTTTTTTTTTTCTCGTGTGCTCAGACGCTCTTTTTTTCTACTGATGAGATCAGGCTACATTTTATTGGTAACCAGAGGTTTCAATTCCAGACTCAGATATTGGCGTCATTCCATTACGTCATTATGTTCAACACGCAAAACTTCTTATTTTGTATACATGTAATTTCAATCTCACAGCGATTCCCAGATGTAGTGGGATGAGTGAAGCAGAGTAACACATTTTGGGTGACCTCCAGAGGTCACAGCCGCCGCTGTAGTCTAGTGGTTAGGGCGTTGGACTCGTAATCTAAAGGTTGCTGGTTCGATCCCAGCTTTCGGCTATGGCGTTGTGCCCTTGGAAAAGGCCCTTAATGGCTATTTTCTCACCCAAACCAGGTGTAAAAGGGGTACCAACCTTGTGTTGGGGGTTAACCCTGCGATAGACTGGCGTCCTATCCAGGGGGGGAGTCTATGACTCTCAGTCGCTTAACGCCACAGAAACCGGGATAAGCACCGGCCTGATGAGCCTTAGGCTCGGGACAGACTTTAACTTCAACCAGAGGTCACACACAACAATAGTAACAATAAACAACGCACAACAATAGTTTTTTGTTGCTTTTGTTGTGGGGAACGCATAACAATAGTCACAATAAACAGTAATAAAGTAATAAGACAAGAACACTTTCAAAAACTTTTGGCTACAGAAAGTTTTCTTTCGCAATTTCATCACCATTCATCTTGCTAGTATGCTGGGATCTTTTTTTCTTTTTTTTTTAATCTTTATCAGAACCTTCCTCAGTATAGGTTGAACAGTGACAGCTAAACAAACAATTTGTTTAAGCCAATCTTGTGTTCTATCATTGATTGATACTGTTGAAAGCTTTAAGAATCCGATATGTGGTTCTACAGACGACGATTCAGAGCCAATTGAGTCATACAGCAGAACAAACGAACACCTTCTTGATGAGCTCTCAGTGCCAAAGACAAAATGCTGGCTGAAAATGATAAGCGCAGACTGAGAAACGTGGGTCATGCAAACAGAAACACACAGACAAGTCTGATGACGACAGTTAGTTCTCCAAGGTAAGGTTGAAGGCAGAATGAAAAAAAGAGGCAGACCACCAACATCCTACATTGCCAACATCATCACTGAGATCAGTGGTCTGGGAGAGAGGGCTACAGGAGATGGTAGAACTCAGCAGAGACAGAGAAAGATGGCGAACCCTGGTGGGCATTGTGTGGAGCTCCTACCGACGACAGCGGCGATGGAGACAGTTGAGTTGAGCCAACGAAAGCATAGCTGATCATCCTTCTTCTCCTTCGTTTTCTTTGTCGAACGTTCAGACAGCAACTCCAGAGGCCCTGACAAATGCTGCTGTGTGCTGAAGGCTCTCCAGGGGTCCAAAGAGCTTGTCCCTCATCGGCAGGTCAGTAGGCCAGATATCGGCCTTCACTCAGGTGTGGGTGTGTTGGACGGGTCTGGAGGAAGTGTTCCACTGTCATGGGAGAAGTGCCACAGGGGCATGCATCGGAATCACCATTTTCGCTCGTATGACGACGACGACTCGACGACGACGACAACGACAACGACGATGACGACGACAACGAAGAAGAAGAAGAAGAAGAAGAAGAAGAAGAAGAAGAAGAAGAAGAAGAAGAAGAAGAAGAAGAAGAAGAAGAAGAAGAACAACAACAACAACAACAACAACAACAACAACAACAACAACAACAACAACAACAAGAATTGCGAAGTCGAAAAAGAAGAATTACAAAGAATATGAAGAATTCCGACGACGACGACGACGACGACGACGACGACGACGACGACGACGAAGAAGAAGAAGAAGAAGAAGAAGAAGAAGAAGAAGAAGAAGAAGAAGAAGAAGAAGAAGAAGCGGTTAACACACAGCTAGAATATATATCAGGCAGACCACAGCTGCAATGACCAAACTTAAAGTCCACTGGAATGATGAGCATCGCTATCAGCTTCAAGATCAGACTGATATTTTATTTTTTGTTGTTGTTTATTTATTTTATTTTATTCTTTTATATCGAGGATAATGGAATAAGCACTCTTGTGCTTTTTTACCTCCAGTCCCCGTGTGTATGCAGTTTTGTAAATGTCATCTGTTCCCACTGGCACACGATGACCTACTTTTACGAAAAGTGGAACAGGATTTAACGTGTGCGCAAGATGTACTGCGTGCGTTCACACACGGGGCCTCGGTTTATGGTCTCATCCGAAGGACATTGGGGGAGAGTGGAGTCAGCACTGATGTTAACTCCAGGAGAAAAATCTCCTCGAACGGGAATCGAACCCGGGTCGTCAAATTGAGAGCGCAATGATCTGACCACTAGGCTATCCCGTCCCCATACGTGCCCTGATCATGTCCATATTTTTGTACGCATGTGAAACTTGAAACATGGTAGCAGACATTGAAAGACGGATACAGGCAGTGGTGATGAGATTCTTTCGCAAACTCCTTGGCATTTCATACAGAGATCACATCACTAATGAAGAAGTGAAAACTAGAATAAAGAATGCCATCGGTCCATATGAAGAGCTCCTAACTACAGTTTAAAAAATAATAATAATAATAATAATAATAATAATAATAAAATAAAAAAAAAAAAAATAATAATAATAATAATAATAATAATAATAATAATAATAATAATAATAATAATAATAATAATAATAATAATAATAATAATAATAAATAAATAAATAAATAAATAAATAAAGCCCGCAAGCCAAAGTGGTACGGGCACGTCACACAAACATCTGGACTGGCCAAGACAGTCTTACAGGGAACAGTAAGGGAGGGAGACGAAGAGGCAGACAGAGGAAACGATGGGAAGACAACATCAGAGAGTGGACAGGCCTTGGGTGGAACGATCTGCTACGGAAGGCGGAGGACCGTGCGGAGTGGAGGAAGCTGGTTGCAGAATCTTCAGTTGTGCCCCCCACGGTCCACGGGACTACGGGACCGGTGAAGGTGAAGAATATCGTGTTGCGAAAGTGTGTGTGTGAGTGTGTGTGTGTGTGTGT
>CM060350.1:13503940-13506440 GCA_030674155.1 Stramonita haemastoma | reverse complement strand
TGTTTTGCTTAAAAATCTAAAGTGATGAAGGCACCCAACAAAAAGTGTTTGCTATAAAATCTAAGGCACCCAACGAAAAGTGTCTGCTTTAAAATCGTAAGTGACAATGATCTAATGATGTCTGTGGGCTGTTTCCATGATGATGGTGTGTCTTCCCACCTACTCTAGATCCCAGATAAAGCTGTCTCACGGACAAACAGACCTAGGGAGCAGAGGGACTCTGAGCACCACAGCGGACCCAGCGGAGAAACTCCCGCCTGAACCGGGTTCCAGTCAGGCAGTAGAGGACAAAGTTGATAGCGCTGTTGGTCAACCACAGCAGTTGCGTCACTGCGTTCACCAAAATCCCCACCGCCACTTTCTCCTGGTGCTCTAACGTCTCATCGTACGTGTAGTTATACCAGATGATCGTCACACACAACGGCAGCGTCAGCACGAGGAAAGCTCCAGAAATGGTCAAAATCTTCACCGAGGCTCTGTACGAGGTTTTTCTCCTTCTCTGACTGTCTGTGCTGTCCCTGGACTCCGCAAAGGCAGCAGAAGAAAAAGAAGAAGAAGCAGCAGCAGAAGACATTGCTCTAAACAGACTCACCGACAAGATCACATCACAGACGATCAGACAGACACTGGGCAAGATGGACGCCAGAAACGAATCTATCCAACTGAACACCAGGTTGATGAAGTCTGCGTACAACCCTGCGGTAGCGTAGCACCCTTGGTTTGCCGAGATCACCTTCCACCCGACCAGGAAATGAAAATTCAGAGCACAGGCAGAGAGAACGAGACTGGCTATGACCATCCACGTTTTCCTTAAAGTCCACATCACCCGCATTCTGTGTGGCCACAGTACCGCCATTGTTCTCTGCACTGTCACACACGTCACCAACCAAGCAGACGTAGTTCCGCTACCGTAGACCAAGAAATTACGCAGTTTACAAAAAACGTCATGCAACGTGTCGACATCGACCTTGAACGTGTAAAACACCCAGACACGCGGTAACTCGATACACAGCAAGGTCAGGTCGGACGCGGCAAGGGACATAAGAATCGCGTGCTGAGAGGAGTTGTGGTCCTTGATGCGACGCATGACAAAGATGGCGGCGATGTTCCCGAAGCCGCCCAGGAGAAGGAGACAGGGAGGGTAGGTCTTCCACAGGAGAAGGGCGACTTTGTATTGGGTGTAGTCCAGGTAGGTGAAAGCTTCGGCCCCGGGAGAGGTAGTGGTGTTGGGGTGTAGTCGTCCATGGAGCCTTGTTGTAGTGTTGTAGTGTAGTAGTTCATTTAGCCCTGTTTTAGTGGTGTAGTGTAGTTCATGTGTGGTGTTGTGGTGGTGTAGTCCGTGTGTGGTGTTGTGGTGTAGGTATTGGGTGTAGTCTAGGTAGGTGAAGGCTTCCTCCCCGGGAGGTGTAGTGGTGTTGGGGTGGTGGTGTCCGTGTGTGGTGTTGTGGTGTAGGTATTGGGTGTAGTCTAGCTGGTGGGGGAAGGCTTCGGCCCCGGGAGGTGTAGTGGTGTTCTGGTGTTGTCCTTGTGTGGTGTTGTGGTGTAGTCGTCCATGTAGCCCTGTTGCAGTGTTGTAGTGTAGTTCATGTAGACCTGTTGCAGTGTTGTGGTGTAGTCCGTGTGTAGTGGTGTGGTGTAGTTCGTGTGTGGTGTTGTGGTGTAGTCTGTGTGTGGTGTTGTGGTGTAGTTCGTGTGTGGTGTTGTGGTGTAGTCCGTGTGTGGTGTTGTGGTGTAGTTCGTGTGTGGTGTTGTGGTGTAGTTCGTGTGTGGTGTTGTGGTGTAGTACATGTGTGGTGTTGTGGAGTAGTCGTCCATGTGTGGTGTTGTGGACTAGTCGTCCATGTGTGGTGTTGTGGTGTAGTCGTCCATGTGTGGTGTTGTGGTGTAGTCGTCCATGTGTGGTGTTGTGGTGTAGTACATGTGTGGTGTTGTGGAGTAGTCGTCCATGTGTGGTGTTGTGGTGTAGTCGTCCATGTAGCCCTATTGTAGTGTTGTACTGTAGTTCATGTGTGGTGTTGTGGTGTAGTCTAAGTGTGGTGTTGTGGTTTAGTCCGTATGTGGTGTTGTAGTGTAGTCCATGTGTGGTGTTGTGGTGTAGTCCGTGTGTGGTGTTGTGGTTTAGTCCGTGTGTAGTGTTGTGGTTTATTCCGTGTGTAGGGTTGTGGTGTAGTCCGTGTGTAGTGTTGTGGTTTAGTCCATGTGTGGTGTTGTGGTGTAGTACATGTGTGGTGTTGTGGTGTAGTCCGTGTGTGGTGTTGTAGTGTAGTCTGTGTGTGGTGTTGTGGTGTTGTCCGTGTGTAGTGTTGTGGTTTAGTCCGTGTGTAGTGTTGTGGTTTAGTCCGTGTGTGGTGTTGTGGTGTTGTCCGTGTGTGGTGCTGTGGTGTAGTTCATGTGTTGTGTTGTAAAGTAGTCCATGTGTGGTGTTGTAAAGTAGTTCATGTGTGGTGTTGGGGTGTAGTTCATGTGTGGTGTTGTGGTGTAGTCAGTGTGTAGCGTTGGA
>CM060350.1:13453940-13496440 GCA_030674155.1 Stramonita haemastoma | reverse complement strand
ATGTGATGTACAGAATATAATTCTGGGGGTACGGGGTGTATGTGATGTACAGAATATATTTATGGGGGGTACGGGGTGTATGTGATGTACAGAATATAATATTTATGGGGGGTACGGGGTGTATGTGATGTACAAAATATAATTACGGGGTGTATTGGGTGTATGTGATGTACAGAATATAATTATGGGGTGTATGTGATGTGCAGAATATAATTATGGGGTGTACGAGGGGGTGTGATGTACACAATATAATCATGGGGTGTACGGGGTGTGTGTGATGTACAGAATATAATTATGGGGTGCACGGGGTGTATGTGATGTACATGATATAATTATGGGGTGTACGGGGCGTATCGGATGTACAGAATATAATTATGGGCTGTACGGGGTGTATGTGATATACAGAATAATTATATTTATGAGGTGTACGGCATGGCATGTATGTGATGTACAGAATATAATTATGGGGTATGCGAGGTGTATGTGATGTACATGATATAATTATGGTGTGTATGTGATGCACAAAATATAATTACGGGGTGTACATAATGTAAAGAATATGATTATAGGGTGCACGGGTGTATGTGATGTACAGAATATAATAATGGGGTTTGCAGGGTGTATGTGATGTACAGAATATAATTATGGGGTGTATGTGATGCACAGAATAAATTATATGGGGTGTACATAATGTAAAGAATATGATTATGGGGTGCACGAGTGTATGTAATGTACAGAATATAATCACGGAGTGTACGGGGGGTGTGTGATGTACACAATATAATTTTGGGGTGTACGGGGTGTATGGGTTTTAGGGGGTGTACGAGTGTATGGGATGTACGGGGTGTATAGTGTGTATGTGGTATATGTATGGGGTGTGTGAGTTGCACGGTGTGTATGTATTTGGTGTGTGGGGTGTACGGGTAGTATCGGGTGTATGGAGTATAGGGGATGTGGGGACGATTGGGTTGTAGGGGGTGTATGGGGTGTACGAAGTGTGTAGAGTGTATGCATGGGGTGTATGGGTTGTGCGGGGTTTGTGGAGTGTGCGGAGTGTATGGTGTGTGCGAGATGTATGGGGTGAAGAGTGTGTATGGGGTGTATGGTGTGTACAAGGTGTGTGTATGGGGTGTACGGGTTATGCGGGGTATATGGGGTGTATGGGTTGTACGGGGTATATGGGGTGTACGGGGTATATGGGTTTACGGGGTAGATGGGGTTACTACGGGGTAGATGGGGTTACTACGGGGTAGATGGGGTTACTACGGGGTATATGGGGTTACTACGGGGTATATGGGGTTACTACGGGGTATATGGGGTTACTACGGGGTATATGGGGTTACTACGGGGTATATGGGGTTACTACGGGGTATATGGGGTTACTACGGGGTATATGGGGTTACTACGGGGTATATGGGGTTACTACGGGGTATATGGGGTTACTACGGGGTATATGGGGTTACTACGGGGTAGATGGGGTTACTACGGGGTAGATGGGGTTACTACGGGGTAGATGGGGTTACTACGGGGTAGATGGGGTTACTACGGGGTAGATGGGGTTACTACGGGGTAGATGGGGTTACTACGGGGTAGATGGGGTTACTACGGGGTAGATGGGGTTACTACGGGGTAGATGGGGTTACTACGGGGTAGATGGGGTTACTACGGGGTACGATGGGGTTACTACGGGGTACATGGGGTTACTACGGGGTACATGGGGTTACTACGGGGTACATGGGGTTACTACGGGTACATGGGGTTACTACGGGGTACATGGGGTTACTACGGGGTACATGGGGTTACTACGGGGTACATGGGGTTACTACGGGGTACATGGGGTTACTACGGGGTACATGGGGTTACTACGGGGTACATGGGGTTACTACGGGGTACATGGGGTTACTACGGGGTACATGGGGTTACTACGGGGTACATGGGGTTACTACGGGGTACATGGGGTTACTACGGGGTATATGGGGTTACTACGGGGTATATGGGGTTACTACGGGGTATATGGGGTTACTACGGGGTATATGGGGTTACTACGGGGTATATGGGGTTACTACGGGGTATATGGGGTTACTACGGGGTATATGGGGTTACTACGGGGTATATGGGGTTACTACGGGGTATATGGGGTTACTACGGGGTATATGGGGTTACTACGGGTATATGGGGTACTACGGGTATATGGGTTACTACGGTATATGTGGTGTATAGGGTATTGGAGTTACGGGGTATATGGGGTTACGGGGTATATGGGGAAGGCGTGTCAGGCCAGGGAGGATACCTTAGACTCTGGCAGCAGACTGGGAGCTCTGGTCCTCACTTGACATTTTCTTCTTCTTTTTCTTCGCAATTCTTCTTCTTCCTCCTCTTTTTCAAATTCTTCTTCCTCTTCTTCCTCTTTTTCAAATTCTTCTTCCTCTTCCTCTTTTTCAAATTATTCTTCTTCTTCTTCTTCCTCTTTTCAAATTCTTCTTCTTCTTCCTCCTTTTTCTCCTGCTTTTTCTTCTTCTCCTTTTTTTTTTTCTTTTTCTTCTTCTGCTTCAACTTCTTCTTTTTCTTCTTCTTTTTTTTTTCTTCTTCTTTTCTTCCCCTTCTTCTTTTTAATCAATCTTTTCTTGATTACCGCTCTGTTGTTTGAGGTAAATATGTTCCATGTAATCTAAAGACACTCAACTATCTTCAAAAACGAGCTTTGAAAGTACTGAGTGATGATAAGCTTAAACATGTATCAAATAAAAAGTAAAGATAAAAGTGTCTCGTAACCTGTGTGGTCGCAGGGTAGCGAGGCGTCAGAGACCTCAGCTTCTTCAGGGGCCAGCATATTGAGGGCGGCGGTGCCCATCTCCCCTCCCTCGCGGCTTTACCTTCCCTGACCCTAAAGAGGGCAGGTACCCATAGCTCAGTGGTCAGAGCGCTGGCTTTCCCCCAGCCAATGCTAAGCAGCGTCAACCGTGGTTACTAGTTGGATGGGTGACTGTTTGCGTGCCTTGGCTTCAGTAAAGTTCCCCCAGCTGTATCAAATACTGATTTATTTAAGCAAGCGCCTTGAGATATTACGACTTTGCTTGCGCCCCCGTTTTAAACGTTCTAGCTCTCATGCACAGGATAAGTTTATGACACTTACCCCAAATGTTTAAAAGCAATGTTCAGATAGTTTATGACGCTTACCCCAAATATTTAAAAGCAATGTTCAGATAGTTTATGACGCTTACCCCAAATATTTAAAAGCAATGTTCAGATAGTTTATGACGCTTACCCCAAATGTTTAAAAGCAATGTTCAGATAGTTTATGACGCTTACCCCAAATACTTAAAAGCAATGTTCTCTTTCCGACATCATCACGAGTCAGACAGAACTCTTATCCCCAAACCAAGTTTTTCTTGTAATGGCAGTAGAGAATGGAACACTCTTCCACCAGTGGTTCGTAGGATACCATTCTACTCTATATTTAAGACAGAAATAAAACACTGCTGTTTGATACGTGTGACTTACCACTGGCAGTAAACACACACGCCACCCTTGATATGCTGGCCCCTGGAGAAGCTGAGGTCTCTGATGCCTGGCTCCCTTACGACCACACACACACACTAAATGAACATCTGTTTTGTGTATGTGTGTGAGAGAGAGACAGAGACAGGGAGAGAGACAGAGAGACAGACAGATTATTCATTTATTTATCTATTCATTATTTTTTATTTCTTTTTTGTATTTATTTGCCTTTTTTTTATTTCTTTACTTATCTATCTTCTATTTCGAGGATGTGCATGTTTTTACATCCAGTCCCCCTGCGTATGCGGTTTTGTAACATTTGTCATCTGTTCCAACCAGCACAGCATGGTTACTCTTGCTAAGAGAGAGAGAGAGAGAGAGAGAGAGAGAGAGAGAGAGAGAGAGAGAGAGAGAGAGAGAGAGAACAAACACACACACACACATCCACACACGCACACACAGACCCAGGTTACCTAAAAACACAAAGACATCAACAGTTCTCACTATAGTAAAATATTTATTCTGTGACAAAAAACATAAAAATTCGTATAATCAAATACTTTTCTTCTACACAACAAGCAGCCTACACCAACACACGTTCGTTATTAAAAATAAATAATTTTAAAAAGCCCAGACTATTTCATGTAATTTGAGAAAAAGACCCCATCCCCCTTTCCACACCACTGTACAAATTAAAATTTTCTTGTCATTTTTTTTTTAATATAACAAATTCTTGAGAGAGAGAGAGAGAGAGAGAGAGAGAGAGAGAGAGAGAGAGAGAGAGAGAGAGAGAGAGAGAGAATACATGGGCACATTTTACTTACTACTAGATTAAAAATAAATAAATAAATAGAATTACTCTTTCACAAGAAATTTTCACAAGATAGATTGATGTGCTAGTGTAAAATCTGCCATCAATCTTCCTGCAGAAGATCAATACACAGATCTGCCACCAAAAAAACACAAACAAACACCTAGCAGTCACAATTTACATATATACATATCAATAGCAATCACGGAAAAGCTTTCTTTTTGTTTTCACATTTGATGTAATTTTTTAAAAAAGGATCTTAAAAATCCCTCTCCCTAAAAAAGAAAAAACACACAGGCACATTTTATTCACTACTAAACTTAACATCAGATACCATTAGTCTTTCACATGTATTTTTCTTAGGTTGTGTTGGTGTAAAATCTGCCATCAATCTTCCAGCAGAAGATCAATACACAGATCTGCCACCAACATCATCTAAAGTCATTTCACAGAATAGTAATGCCAATCACAGCACAAGCTTTTTTGTGATTTCACATTTGATCGATTAAAACAATAACAAGAAAACCTGTCCCCACTTACTTTCTACATCATTATACAACATGCTACATCTGCCTTTGCAATTCCCATTTGATTCTATTAAGAAAAAAAACAAAACCAAACAGGCATATTTTCTTCAATACTACACTTAAAATTATATACCAGTAGTCTTTCACATCCATTTCTCCTAAGATGTGTTGGTGTAAAATCTGCCATCAATCTTCCAGCAGAAGACCAATACACAGATCTGCCACCAACATCATCTGAAGTCATTTCACAGAATATTAATTCCTACCACTGCACATGCTTTGTTTTTGTTTTCAAATTTGATGTGATTAGAAACAAAAAATTAAAGCACAAACCCCCCACTTTTATTACACAAATTTTCACAACTTGATATAATCTATTACATTTTTATTCTCAATTTATATTAATTTTGATCTCATTACCAAAAAGAGAAGAAAAGAAAAACCTCACGCTTTATTCACTGGTTTACTTAAAATTCTACATCATTAGTCTTTCACATACATTTTTTGTAAGTTGTGTTGGTGTAAAATCTGCCATCAATCTTCCAGCAGGAGATCAATACACAGATCTGCCACCAGCATCTTCTAAAATCATTTTTCAGGATATCAATGCCAGTCACAACACAAGCCTTCTTTTTGTTTTCACATTTGATATCAATTTCTTTTGAAAGCAAAAAACGACCCCTCACTTTCCTTACTGTTTACAACACTGTACAAACTGTTACATTTTTCTTGCCAATTTACAATAATTTTGATCTCATTACAAAAAAAGGAAAAATAAAATGTTCACTTTACCTACTGCTACCCTTAAAATCAAATACCAGTAGTGTTTCCCATACATTTCTCCTAAGATGTGTTGGTGTAAAATCTGCCATCAATCTTCCAGCAGAAATCAATACACAGATCTGCCACCAACATCATCTGAAGTCATTTCACTGAATATTAATTCTAACCACTGCATAGGCTTTGTTTTTGTTTTCAAATTTGATGTGTTTTAAAATAAATAAATAAATAAATAAAAAAAAGCAGGAAAACCCCCACTTTCCTTGAGCACTTTTCACAGCTTTATACAAACAATTACATTTTTATTCTCAATTTATATTAATTTTGATCTCATAACAAAAAAAAGAAAAAAGAAAACCTCACGCTATACTCACTGCTATACTTAAAATTTTACATCATTAGTCTTTCACATACTATTTTTGTAAGATGTGTTGGTGTAAAATCTGCCATCAATCTTCCAGAAGAAGATCAATACACAGATCTGCCACCAACATCATCTTAAGTCACTTCACAGAATATCAATGCCAATCACAGCACCAGCTTTCGTTTTGTTTTCAAATTTGATGTGATTTAAAAACAGATAAAAAGAAAAAAAGAAAACCTCTCCGGCACACTTTCTATACTATTATACCACAAACTACACTTTTTTTGTCAGTTTTCATTTGATCTCATTTAATTTTTTTGAAAGATCACCCCCCCCCCCCCCCTCCCAATCAATCCAATCCAATCCAATGATGTTGCTTAGAGCACCTCGTCACATTTCTCAGAATATCAACACCAATCACAGCACAAGCTTTTTAAAAAAAAAAAAAAAAAAAAAAAAAAAAGTAATTAATTTCACACAAAAAAAATAAATAACAATAATAACATTTTAAAAAATTATAATAACAAAAATCCTAGTGCACTTTCTACACAATAACACAACATGCTGCATGTTTCTAGTCAATTTATATTTCACTTTTTTTTTAAAGGTACATTATTCAATACTTCACTTAAAATCATACACCACTAGTCTTTCAAATACATTTTTCCTAAGTTGTGTTGGTGTAAAATCTGCCATCAATCTCCTACCAGAAGATCAATACACAGATCTGCCATCAACATCATCTAAAGTCACTTTACAGAATATCAATTGTAACCACATCATAAGTTTTGCATTTGTTTTCAAATTTGATGTGATTAAGAAAAATATTAAAGCCAGAAAAACCCCACTTTCATTAGCAAACTTTCACAACTTGATACAAACTATTACATTTTTCTTCTCAATTTAAATTAATGTTGATCTCATTACAAAAAATAGAGAAACGTCACACTTTACCTACTAAAAACCATGTAATAGTAGTGTTTCACACATATTTCTCCTAAGATGTGTTGGTGTAAAATCTGCCATCAATCTTCCAGCACAAGATCAATACACAGATCTGCCACCAACATCATCTAAAGTCATTTCACAGGATATCAATGCCAATCACAGCACAAGCTTTCTTTTTGTTTTCAAATATGATGTGATTGAAAATATAAAAAAGCACACAAAAAAAAACAAAAAAAAGCATGAAAAACACCACTTTCCTTATGCACCTTTCACAGCTTTATACAAACTATGACACTTTATTCTTGATTTATATAAATTTTGATCTCATTACCATAAAAAGAAAAAACTCACTACACTCACTGCTATACTTAAAATCATATACCACAAGTCTTTCACATACATTTTTTGTAAGATGTGTTGGTGTAAAATCTGCCATCGATCTTCCAGAAAAAGATCAATACACAGACCTGCCACCAACATCATCTAAAGTCATTTCACAGAATATCAATGCCAATCACAGCACAAGCTTTCGTTTTGTTTTCAAATTTGATGTGATTTAAAAACAGATAAAAAGAAAAAAGGAAAACCTCTCCGGCACACTTTCTACACTATTATACCACACACTACACTTTTTTTGTCAGTTTTCATTTGATCTCATTTAATTTTTTTTTTAAAGATCCCCCCCCCCCCCCCCCCCCCAACCAATCCAATCCAATGATGGTTGCTTAGAGCACCTCGTCACATTTCTCAGAATATCAACACCAATCACAGCACAAGCTTTCTTTTTGTTTTCACAATTTTAAAAAAAAGTAATTGATTTCACACAAAAAAAATAATAATAATAAATAACTTTTTAAATATAATTATAATAACAAAAATCCCAGTGCACTTTCTACACAATTACACAACATGCTGTATGTTTCTGGTCAATTTACATTTCAATTTTTTTTTTTTAAAGGCACATTATTCAATACTTCACTTAAAATCATACACAAATTAGTCTTTTAAATACATTTTTCCAAAGTTCTGTCGGTGAAAAATCTGCCGTCAATCTTCTAGCAGAAGATCAATACACAGATCTGCCACCAACATCATCTAAGTCACTTTACAGAAGATTAATTCTGACCACATCATAAGTTTTGCTTTTGTTTTCAAATTTGATGTGATTCAGAAAAAATATTAAAGCAGGAAAAACCCCACTTTCATTAGTAAACTTTCACAACTTGATACAAACTATTACATTTTTCTTCTCAATTTAAATTCATGTTGATCTCATTACAAAAAATAGAAAAACGTCACACTTTACATACTAAAAATCATGTAATAGTAGAGTTTCACACATATTTCTCCTATGATGTTTTTGTGTAAAATCTGCCATCAATCTTCCAGCAGAAGATCAATACACAGATCTGCCGCCAACATCATCTAAAGTCAGTTCACAGAATATCAATTCTAACCACAGCATAAGCTTTGTTTTTGTTTTCAAATATGATGTGATTTAAAATATAAAAAAGCATGAAAAACACCACTTTCCTTATGCACCTTTCACACCTTTATACAAACTATTACACTTTATTCTTGATTTATATAAAGTTTGATCTCATTGCCAAAAAAAGAAAACAAAACTCACTATACTCACTACTATACTTAAAATCATATACCATAAGTCTTTCACATACATTTTTTGTAAGATGTGTTGGTGTAAAATCTGCCATCAATCTTAAAAAAAAAAGATCAATACACAGATCTGCCACCAACATCATCTAAAGTCATTTCACAGAATATCAATGCCAATCACAGCACAAGCTTTCGTTTTATTTTCAAATTTGATGTGATTTAAAAGCAGATAAAAACAAAAAAGGAAAACCTCTCCGGCACACTTTCTACACTATTATAGCACACACTGTATTTTTTTTGTCAGTTTTCATTTGATCTCATTTAATTTTTTTTAAAGATCACCCACCCACCCTAATCAATCAAATCCAATCCAATGATGTTGCTTAGAGCACCTCGTCACATTTCTCAGAATATCAACACCAATTACAGCACAAGCTTTCTTTTTGTTTTCACAATTTAAAAAAATTGATTTCACACAAAAAACAAATAATAATAATAATAACTCTTAAAAAATAATTATAATAACAAAAATTCCAGTGCACTTTCTACACAATTACACAACATGCTGCATATTTCTGGTCAAATTACATTTCACTTTTTTTAAAAGGTACATTATTCAATACTTCACTTAAAATCATACACCACTAGTCTTTCAAATACATTTTTCCAAAGTTGTGTTGGTGTAAAATCTGCCATCAATCTTCTAGCAGAAGATCAATACACAGATCTGCCACCAACATCATCTAAAGTCACTTTGCAGAATATTAATTCTGACCACAGCATAAGTTTTGTTTTTGTTTTCAAATTTGATGTGATTAAGAAAAATATTAAAGCAGGAAAAACCCCACTTTCATTGGCAAACTTTCACAACTTGATACAACTATTACATTTTTTCTTCTGAATTTATATTAATTTTGATCTCATTACCAAAAAGATTTTTTTTAAAAGAAAAACCTCACGCTTTATTCACTGCTATACTTAAAATTCTACATCATTAGTCTTTCACATACATTTTTTGTAAGTTGTGTTGGTGTAAAATCTGCCATCAATCTTCCAGCAGAAGATCAATACACAGATCTGCCACCAGCATCATCTAAAATCATTTTTCAGGATATCAATGCCAGCCACAACACAAGCCTTCTTTTTGTTTTCACATTTGATATCAATTTCTTTTGAAAGCAAAAAATGACCCCTCACTTTCCTTACATACTGTTTACAACACTGTACAAACTGTTACATTTTTCTTGCCAATTTTTACAATAATTTTGATCTCATTACAAAAAAAGGAAAAAGAAAATGTTCACATTTACCTACTGCTACCCTTAAAATCAAATACCAGTAGTTATTTACATACATTTCTCCTAAGATGTGTTGGTGTAAAATCTGCCATCAATCTTCCAGCAGAAGATCAATACACAGATCTGCCATCAACATCATCTGAAGTCACGTTACATAATATTAATTCTAACCACTGCATAAGCTTTGGTTGTGTTTTCAAATTTCATGTGATTTTTTTTTTTTTAATTTAAAAAGCACCCCCCCCCCCCCCCCCCCCCCCCCACTTTCATTATGCACATTTTCACAACTTAATATAAACTATTACATTTTTAATCTCAATTTATATTTAGTTTGATCTCATCACAAAAAAAAAAAAAAAACCTCATACTTTTACTCACTGCTGTGCTTAAATATCATATACCAGTAGTCTTTCACATACATCTTTCCTCAGAAGTGTTGGTGTAAAATCTGCCATCAATCTTCCAGCAGAAGATCAATACACAGATCTGCCACCAACATCATCTGAAGTCACTTTACAGAATATTAATTCTAACCACTGCATAAGCTTTGTTTTTGTTTTCAAATTTGATGTGTTTTTAAAAAAATAAAAAATAAAGCAGGACCCCCCCCCCCCCCCCCCAACTTTCCTTAAGCACCTTTCACAGCTTTAAACAAACTATTACATTTTTATTCTCAATTTATATCAATTTTGATCTCATTACCAAAAAAGGAAAAAAAAAACCTCACACTTTACTCACTGCTATGATTAAAATTTTACATCATTAGTCTTTCCCATACATTTCCCCTAAGATGTGTTGGTGTAAAATCTGCCATCAATCTGCCAGCAGAAGACCAATACACAGATCTGCCACCAACACCATCAAAAGTCATTTCACAGAATATCAATGCTAATCACAGCACAAGCTTTCGTTTTGTTTTCAAAATTGATGCGATTTAAAAATAAATATTTTTTAAAAAAACAGATAAAAACAAAAAAGGAAAACCTCTCCGGCACACTTTCTACACTATTATACCACATACTGTATTTTTTTTTGTCAGTTTTCATTTAATCTCTTTTTTTTTTTTTAAAGATCACCTCCCCCCCCCCCCCCCCCCAACCAATCCAATCCAATGATGTTGCTTAGAGCACCTCGTCACATTTCTCAGAATATCAACACCAATCACAGCACAAACTTTTTGTTTTCACAATTTTAAAAAAAAGTGATTCACACACAAAAAATAAATAACAATAATAATAATAACTTTTTAAAAAATAATAATTATAATAACAAAAATCCCAGTGCACTTTCTACGCAATTACACAACATGCTGCATATTTCTGATCAATTTACATTTCTTTTTTTTTTAAGGCACATTATTCAATACTTCACTTAAAATCACACACACCACTAGTCTTTCAAATACATTTTTCCAAAGTTGTGTTGGTGTAAAATCTGCCATCAATCTTCTAGCAGAAGATCAATACACAGATCTGCCACCAACATCATCTAAAGTCACTTTGCAGAATATTAATTCTGACCACATCATAAGTTTTGCTTTTGTTTTCAAATTTGATGTGATTAAGAAAAATATTAAAGCAGGAAAAACCCCACTTTCATTGGCAAACTTTCACAACTTGATACATTTTTCTTCTGAATTTATATTAATTTTGATCTCATTACCAAAAAGATTTTTTAAAAAAGAAAAACCTCACGCTTTATTCACTGCTATACTTAAAATTCTACATCATTAGTCTTTCACATACATTTTTTGCAAGTTGTGTTGGTGTAAAATCTGCTATCAATCTTCCAGCAGAAGATCAATACACAGATCTGCTACCAGCATCATCTAAAATCATTTTTCAGGATATCAATGCCAGCCACAATACAAGCCTTTTTGTTTTCACATTTGATATCAATTTCTTTTGAAAGCAAAAAACGACCCCTCACTTTCCTTACTGTTTACAACACTATACAAACTGTTACATTTTTCTTGCCAATTTTTACAATAATTTTGATCTCATTACAAAACAAGGAAAAACAAAATGTTCACTTTACCTACTGCTAACCCTTAAAATCAAATACCAGTAGTGTTTCCCATCCATTTCTCCTAAGATGTGTTGGTGTAAAATCTGCCATCAATCTTCCAGCAGAAGATCAATACACAGATCTGCCATCAACATCATCTGAAGTCACTTTACATAATATTAATTCTAACCACTGCATAAGCTTTGGTTTTGTTTTCAAATTTCATGTGATTTTTTAAAAATTTAAAAAGCACAAACCCCCCACTTTCATTATGCAAATTTTCACAACTTAATATAAACTATTACATTTTCACTCTCAATTTATATTTATTTTTATCTCATTACCAAAAAAAAGAAAAACCTCATACTTTTACTCACTGCTGTGCTGAAAATCATATACCAGTAGTCCCGAGAAGTGTTGGTGTAAAATCTGCCATCAATCTTCCAGCAGAAGATCAATACACAGATCTGCCACCAACATCATCTGAAGTCACTTCACAGAATATTAATTCTAACCACTGCATAAGTTTTGTTTTTCTTTTCAAATTTGATGCGATTTAAAAAAATATATTTAAAAAAGCACGGAAAAACCTAACTTTCCTTAAGCACCTTTCACAGCTTTATACAAACTATTACACTTTTATTCTGAATTTATATTAATTTTGATCTCATTACCAAAAAAAGAGAAAAACCTCACACTTTACTCACTGCTATAATTAAAATTTTATATCATTAGTCTTTCACATACTATTTTTGTAAGATGTGTTGGTGTAAAATCTGCCATCGATCTTCCAGCAGAAGATCAATACACAGATCTGCCACCAACATCATCTTAAGTCATTTCACGGAATATCAATGCCAATCACAGCACAAGCTTTCTTTTTGTTTTCAAATTTGATGCGATTTAAAAATAAATTTTAAAAAAACAGATAAAAAGAAAAAAGGAAAACCTCTCCGGCACACTTTCTACACTATTATACCACATACTGTATTTTTTTTGTCAGTTTTCATTTGATCTCATTTAATTTTTTTTTAAAGATCACCTCCACCCCCCCCCCCCCCCCCCCCCCCAACCAATCCAATCCAATGATGTTGCTTAGAGCACCTCGTCACATTTCTCAGAATATCAACACCAATCACAGCACAAACTTTTTGTTTTCACAATTTTTTAAAAAAAAGTGATTTCACACACAAAAAATAAATAATAATAATAATAATAACTTTTAAAAAAATATATTTATAATAACAAAAATCCCAGTTCACTTTCTACACAATTACACAACATGCTGCATATTTCTGGTCAATTTACATTTCTTCTTTTTTTAAGGCACATTATTCAATACTTCACTTAACATCACACACCACTAGTCTTTCAAATACATTTTTCCAAAGTTGTGTTGGTGTAAAATCTGCCATCAATCTTCTAGCAGAAGATCAATACACAGATCTGCCACCAACATCATGTAAAGTCACTTTGCAGAATATTAATTCTGACCACATCATAAGTTTTGCTTTTGTTTTCAAATTTGATGTGATTAAGAAAAATATTAAAGCAGGAAAAACCCCGCTTTCATTGGCAAACTTTCACAACTTGATACAAACTATTACATTTTTCTTCTGAATTTATATTAATTTTGATCTCATTACCAAAACGATAAAAATTTTTAAAAACCTCACGCTTTATTCACTGCTATACTTAAAATTCTACATCATTAGTCTTTCACATACATTTTTTTGCAAGTTGTGTTGGTGTAAAATCTGCTATCAATCTTCCAGCAGAAGATCAATACACAGATCTGCTACCAGCATCATCTAAAATCATTTTTCAGGATATCAACGCCAGTCACAACACAAGCTTTCTTTTTCTTTTCACATTTGATATCAATTTCTTTTGAAAGCAAAAACCTACCCCTCACTTTCCTTACATACTGTTTACAACACTATACAAACTGTTACATTTTTCTTGCCAATTTTTACAATAATTTTGATCTCATTACAAAAAAAGTAAAAACAAAATGTTCACTTTACCTACTGCTACCCTTAAAATCAAATACCAGTAGTGTTTCCCATCCATTTCTCCTAAGATGTGTTGGTGTAAAATCTGCCATCAATCTTCCAGCAGAAGATCAATACACAGATCTGCCATCAACATCATCTGAAGTCACTTTAATTCTAACCACTGAATAAGCTTTGGTTTTGTTTTCAAATTTCATGTGATTTTTTTTTTAACTTAAAAAGCACAAACCCCCTACTTTCATTATGCAAATTTTCACAACTTAATATAAACTATTACATTTTTAATCTCAATTTATATTTAGTTTGATCTCATCACAAAAAAAAAAGAAAAACCTCATACTTTTACTCACTGCTGTGCTTAATATCATATACCAGTAGTCTTTCACATACATCCTTCCTCAGAAGTGTTGGTGTAAAATCTGCCATCAATCTTCCAGCAGAAGATCAATACACAGATCTGCCACCAACATCATCTGAAGTCACTTTACAGAATATTAATTCTAACCACTGCATAAGCTTTGTTTTTGTTTTCAAATTTGATGTGTTTTAAAATAAATTTTAAAAAAAAAAGCAGGACCCCCCCCCCCCCCCCAACTTTCCTTAAGCACCTTTCACAGCTTTAAACAAACTATTACAATTTTATTCTGAATTTATATTAATTTTGATCTCATTACCAGAAAAGGAAAAAAGAAAACCTTCACACTTTACTCACTGCTATGATTAAAATTTTACATCATTAGTCTTTCGCATACTATTTTTGTAAGATGTGTTGGTGTAAAATCTGCCATCAATCTTCCAGCAGAAGATCAATACACAGATCTGCCACCAACACCATCTAAAGTCATTTCACAGAATATCAATGCCAATCACAGCACAAGCTTTCGTTTTCAAATATGATGTGATTTCAAAACAGATAAAAAGAAAAAAGGAAAACCTCTCCGGCACACTTTCTACACTATTATACCACACACTACATTTTTCTTGTCAGTTTTCATTTGATCTCATTTAATTTTTTTTAAAGATCACCCACCCTAATCAATCCAATCCAATCCAATGATGTTGCTTAGAGCACCTTGTCACATTTCTCAGAATATCAACACCAATCACAGCACAAACTTTCTTTTTGTTTTCACAATTTAAAAAAATGTAATTGATTTCACACACACAAAATAATAATAATAATAATAATAATAATTAAAAAAAATAATTATAATAACAAAAATCCCAGTGCACTTTCTATACCATTATACAACATGCTGTATGTTTCTGGTCAATTTACATTTCAATTTTTTTTTAAAGGTATATTATTCAATACTTCACTTAAAATCATACACCACTAGTCTTTCACATACATTTTTCCAAAGTTGTGTTGGTGTAAAATCTGCCATCAATCTTCCAGCAGAAGATCAATACACAGATCTGCCACCAGCATCATCTAAAGTCACTTTGCAGAATATTAATTCTAACCACATCATAAGTTTTTGCTTTTGTTTTCAAATTTGATGTGATTAAGAAAAATATTAAAGCAGGAAAAACCCCACTTTCATTGGCAAACTTTCACAACTTGATACAAACTATTACATTTTTCTTCTCAATTTAAATTAATGTTGATCTCATTACAAAAAATAGAAAAACGTCACACTTTACCTACTAAAAACCATGTAATAGTAGTGTTTCACACATATTTCTCCTATGATGTTTTTGTGTAAAATCTGCCATCAATCTTCCAGCAGAAGATCAATACACAGATCTGCCCCCAACATCATCTAAAGTCAGTTCACAGAATATCAATTCTAACCACAGCATAAGCTTTGTTTTTGTTTTCAAATATGATGTGATTGAAAATATAAAAAAGCATGAAAAACACCACTTTCCTTAAGCACCTTTCACAGCTTTATACAAACTATTACACTTTATTCTTGATTTATATAAATTTTGATCTCATTACCCAAAAAAGAAAACAAAACTCACTATACTCCTTACTATACTTAAAATCATATACCATTAGTCTTTCACATACATTTTTTGTAAGATGTGTTGGTGTAAAATCTGCCATCAATCTTCCAGAAAAAGATCAATACACAGACCTGCCACCAACATCATCTGAAGTCATTTCACAGAACATTAATTCCAATCACAGCACAAGCTTTCTTTTTGTTTTAAACTTTGATGTGATTTAAAAACCGATTAAAAAAAACAAACTTCTGGGCATAGTATCTATATTATTATACCACATACATTTTTCTTGTCAATTTTTATTTGATCTTTTGATTTGATTTATTTGATTTTTTTAAAAGACCACACACACACACACACACACACACACACACACACACACACACACACACACACAAATTACTATACACAAAATAATTATCAATGCCAATCACAACACAAGCTTTCTCCATTTTTTCAGATTTCATGCGAGTTACAACCAAAAAAAAAAGGAGAAGAAAACCTATCAGGACACACTTTCTACACAAGTACATCACATGCTATATCATTCTTTGCTGTTTACATTTTATCCCATTATTCAAAAAAACAAGACTGATATAACACACAATCACATTCACCGATCATCCAATACCATACATAGAACCATTGGAATATCAATGACAGTAACAGCACAAGTTTTGATTTTGTTTCTATATTTGATGTGATTTTAGATTTTTTTAAATCTCCATAAACACTTTCCACAAAATTATACAACCCATTACATTTTTCGTGCCAATTTACATTAATTTTTTTATCTCATTACGAAATAAAAAGAAAGGAAAAAGGAAACAGTCACACTTTACCCCTTGACTATACTTAAAATCATTAACTATTTTGTCTTTCACATACATTTTTCGATGTGTAAAATCCGCCATCAATCTTCCAGCAGAAGATCAATACACAGATCTGCCACCATCATCATCTAAAAGTCATTTCACAATAGAAAACAAAAAAAGTAATTGATTTCAATGAAAAAGAAATATTTTAAAAATTTAAATCCCAGTCCACTTTCTACACCATTATACAACATGCTGTATAATTCTGGTCAATTTACATTTCCCATTATTAAAAAAAAAAAAAAAAAACAGGCACATTATTCAATACTATACTTAAAACCATAGACCATTAGTCTTTCAAATACATTTTTCTGAAGTGGTGTTGGTGTAAAATCTGCCATCAATCTTCCAGCAGAAGATGAATACACAGATCTGCCACCAACATCATCGAAAAGTCATTTTAGAGAATATTCATTCCAATCACAGCACAAGCTGCTTTTTGTTTTCACATTTGTTGAGATTTTTTCAACAACAAAAAACCAGAAAAAGGAAAACATCCTAGGGCACACTTTCAACACTTTTATACAAAATGCTACCTTTTGGGGCAATTCATATTTTCTCTATTTCACACACACACACACACACACACACACACACACACACACACACACACACACACACACACTTTCCTAACTACTATACTTGAAATCATAGATCTATGCCATTAGTCTTTCACATTCTTTGAAAGTTGTGTTGGTGTAAAATCCGCCATCAATCTTTCAGCAGAAGACCAATGCACAGATCTGCCACCAACAGTCACTTTACAGAATACTTATCCTAACCACAGCATAAGCTTTGTTTTTATTTTCAAATTTCATGTGATTTTTTAAAAAGACATTTTAAAAAAAAAAGTACAAACCCTCACTTTCATTTTGCAAATTTTCACAACCCGATATAAACCATTACATTTTTATTCTCAATTTATATCAATTTTGATCTCATTACCAAAACAAAAAACAAAAAAAAACCCACATTTGTAATCACTGCTATACTTAAAATCAAATACCAATAGTCTTTCACATACATTTCTCCTAAGATGTGTTGGTGTAAAATCTGCCATCAATCTTCCAGCAGAAGATCAATTCACAGATCTGCCACCAACATCATCTGAAGTCACTTTACACAATATTAATTCTAACCACTGCATAAGCTTTGTTTTTGTTTTTCAAATTTGATGCGATTTGAAACAAAAAATTTTGAGCACAGAAATCCCACTTTCATTACGCAAATTTTCACAACTTGATATAAACCATTATATTTTTGTTCTCAATTTATATTAATTTTGATCTCATTATGAAAAAAAACACACAGAAAAACCTCACACTTTACCCACTTTTTAAAAATCATATACCATTACTCTTTCACATATATTTTTCCTAAAATGTGCTGGTGTAAAATCTGCCATCAATCTTCCAGCAGAAGATCAATACACAGATCTGCCACCAACATCATCTAAAGTCACTTCACAGAATATTAATTCTAACTACTGCATGAGGTTTGTTTTTGTTTTCTAATTTCATGTGTTAATTTTTTTTAAGCACGAAAAAACCCACTTTCCTTAAGCACCTTTGACAGTACCTTTGACAGTTTTATACAAACTATTACATTTTTATTCTCAAGACTTTAATTTTTTATCTCGTTACCAAAAAAATGCTACTTTTGGGGGAATTCAGATTTTCTATTTCACACACACACACACACACACACACACACACACACACACACACACACACACACACATTCCTTAACATCATAGATCTATACCAGTAGTCTTTTACATACATAATTTGTAAGATCTGTTGGTGTAAAATCTACCATCAATCTTCCAGCAGAAGATAAATACAGAGATCTGCCACCAACATCATATACAGTCACATTAAATAATATTAATTCTAACCACTGCATAAGCTTTGTTTTTGTTTTCAAATTTCATATGATTAAAAAAAAAAAAAAAAAAAAGCACAAAAACCCCACTTTCATTATGCAAATTTTTTACAACTTGATTTTCACAACTATTACATTTTCTTCTCAATTTATATTAATTTTGATCTCAATACCAAAAAAAGAAAAAAGAAAAACCTCACATTTTTACTCACTGCTATACTTAAAATCAAATACCAATAGTCTTTCACAGACATTTCTCCTAAGATCTGTTGGTGTAAAATCTGCCATCAATCTTCCAGCAGAAGATCAATACACAGATCTGCCACCAACATCATCTGAAGTTATTTCACAGAATATCAATGCCAATCACAGCACGAGCTTTCTTTTTGTTTCCAAATTTGATGTGATTTAAAAAACCCATAAAAGAAAGAAACCTGGGAACACTCTCTACACTATTATACCATATACTACATTATTCCTGTCAATTTTTAGTTGATCTCTTTTTTTTTTTTTTTAAAAGACCACACACACACACACACACACACACACACACACACACACACACACACACACACAGCCACATTTTTCAACTACTATACACAAAATCATTAACATATCAATGCCAATCACAACACAAGCTTTCTGTGTGTTTTCACATGACATGTTATTTACAACACTAACAACAAACAAACAAAAAAGAAAGAGAAGAAAACCTATCAGGACACACTTTCTTCACAAGTACATCACACGCTGTATCGTTCTTTGCTGTTTACATTTCATCTCATTATTCCAACAACAACAAAGGAAGACAATAACAAAAACAGTCACATTTATACAATACTATACATAGTCATTGTATTGTCAATGGCAATCACAGGAAATTGTTTTTTTTTAATTTTCATGTTTGATGTGATTTAAATGAAAATAAAAAACAAAACTTCACCACACACATTTTCTACAACAATACACAAACTATTCCAATTTCTTGCCAATTTATATAATTTTTGTTGCATTAGCCCACCTCCCCCCTCTCCTAAAAAAAAAAATAATAATAATAATATTTTTTTTAAAAAGTCTTTACCAGCTGCTATTTTTATACTCATATACCAGTAGTCTTTCACATACATTTAGTATGATGTGTTGGTGTAAAATTTGCCATCAATCTTCCAGCAGAATATCAAAACACAGATCTGCCACCAACATCATCTAAAGTCACTTTACAGAATATTGATTCTAACCACTGCATAAGCTTTGTTTTTGTTTTCAAATTTTATGTCATTTAAAAAAAAAAAAAAAATTTAAGCACACCCCCCCCCCCCCCCCCCCCCAACTTTCAAGATGCAAATTTTCACAACTTGATATAAACTATTATACTTTTATTCTTATTTTATATTTATTTATTTATTTTGATCTAATTACAAAAAAAAAAAAAAAAGAAAAGGAAGCCGTGTTCACTTTACCTACTGCTATGTTCAAAATAATATAGCAATAGTCTTTCACATACATTTCTCCTAAGATGTGTTGGTGTAAAATCTGCCATCAATCTTCCAGCAGAAGATCAATACACAGATCTGCCACCAACATCATCTTAAGTCACTTTACAGAATACAAATTCTAACCACTGCATATGTTTTTTTTTGTTTTCAAATTGGATGTGATTTTTTTTTTTTTAAAGCACAACAATCCCACTTTCGTTACGCAAATTTTCACAACATGATATAAACCATTACATTTTTATTCTCAGTTTATATCAATTTTGATCTCATTACCAAAAGAAGAAAAGAGAAAAACTTCACACTTTATTTTTTAAAAAATCATATACCATTACTCTTTCATAGACATTTTCCCTAAAATGTGTTGTGTAAAATCTGCCATCAATCTTCCAGCAGAAGATCAATACACAGATCTGCCACCAACGTCATCTAAAATCACTTCAGAGAATATCAATGCCAATCACAGCATAAGCTTTTTTTTTCTTTCATATTTGATGTGATTTAGAAATTAATAAATTAAAAAAGAAATTCTTTTTGGCACACTTGTTACACCAGTATACTACATTTTTCTGGTAAATTTTTATTCTATGTCAATTTTTTTTTAAGACAACAAAATGGAAGAGGCACCTTTTATCAAATATTAAACATAAAATCATTTAGATAATAATTCCAATCACAGCACAAGCTTTCTTTTTTCTTTTCACATTCCATGTGCTTTATAACAACAAAAATAGAAGAAAACCTTTTCGAGACAATTTTCTACACCAATGCACAGCATGCTATGTAAATCTTTGCTGTTTACATTTTATGACATTATTTTTTTTCAATTAAAAAAAAACACAAAGACATTTGTGAAATATTGTCATAAAATTCTTGGGATATTAATGGCAATCACAGCATAAACTTTCTTTTAGTTTTCATATTTGATGTAATTTTTTTATGTTAAAAATTCTCCACACATACTTTCCACAGCCTTGTACAAACTATTACATTTTTCTTGCCAATTTAGTTTAATTTTGATCTCGTTACCAAAAAAAAAAGGAAAATAAAAATAGTCGCCCTTTACCCAATCCTATACTGAAAATTATATACCAGTAGTCTTTCACATACATTTTGGTAAGATGTGTTGGTGTAAAATCTGCCATCAATCTTCCAGCAGAAGATCAATACACAGATCTGTCACCAACATCATCTAAAACAATTTTACAGATTATTAATGCCAATCACAGGGCAAGCTTTCTTTTTGATTTCAGATTTCATGCCATTTAAAAAAAATATAAAAAATAAAAAAGCAAACCTCTTGGGGCACACTACCAACACTATTACACTACATGTTACCTTTGGGAAGGGGGGAGGGGCATTTATATTTCATCTCATCATTAAACACACACACACACACACACACACACACACACACACACACACACACACACACACACACACACAATGTGCACGTACACACACAAATACACGTGTTTTACACACACACACACACACACACCACACACACACACACACACACACACAAAGTACACACACACAAAGTACACACACACACACACACACACACACACACACACACACACACACGCTCACACGCTCAAGCACGCACGCACACACGCATGCACACGCACACATACACACACACACAAACATGTCAGTGCACACACACACACACACATACACATGCCTGTGCACACACACACACACACACACACACACACACACACACACACACACACACACACACACACATTACAAGCGCGCGACACACACACACACACACACACACACACACACACACACACACACACACACACACACACACTATTTTTAACTACTATACAAAAATTCATATACCTTTAGTCTTTCACATACATTTTTTGTAAGATATGTTGGTGTAAAATCTGCCATCAATCTTCCAGCAGAAGATCAATACACAGATCTGCCACCAATATCATCTAAAGTCATTTCACAGAATATCAATAACAAGCACAGCACAGGCTGTCTTTTTGTTTTTAAATTTGATGTGATTTTAAAAAAAAAAAAAAAAAAAAAGGAAAAGAAAAAACTCCAGGCACAGTTTCAACACAATTACACAAGATACTACAATTTTTTTCATTTTTGTTGTCATCTCACGATCTCATTATTTTTTAAAATAAAAATAAAAACAAACTACACAGCCATGTTTTATACTACTACATTTAAAATCATAAACTATTAGTCTTTCACATACATTTTTCATAAGATGTTTTGCGTAAAATCTGCCATCAATCTTCCAGCAGAAGATCAATACACAGATCTGCCACCAACATCATCTAAAGTCTTTTCACAGAATATTGATACAAACACAGCACTAGCTTTCTTTTTATTTTTACACTTGAGATTTCTAAAATAAATAAATAAATAAATGAATAAATAAATAAAACCCTGTGCCGGCACACTTTCTACTTTATTACACACTACATTTTACCTCTTTATTTCTAAATAAATAAAAGAATAAATAAATAATAAATAATAAATAACCCAAAAGAAACTACACAGGCACTATCTATCCAATACCCTAAATAAAATCAGTAGAATATCAATGCCAATCACAGCACAACCTTTCTATTTGTTTTCAAATTTGATGTGATTAAAACAGAGCACAACAAAAAAACAAAAACAAAAACCAACCTGCTCCTTACTTTTTCTGAAACATTATGGAAACTATTAGCTTTTCTTGCCACTTTATATTAATTTGAATCTCATTACTGAAAACAAAAGGGGAAAAAAACAGTCACACTTTACCCTCTACTATACTTTAAATCATACACCATTACTCTTTCACATACATTTTTCTCAAGATGTGTTGGTGTAAAATCTGCCATCAATCTTCCAGCAGAAGATCAATACACAGATCTGCTACCAACATCACTTAAAGCCATTGTACAAAATATCAATTCCAATCACAGCAGAACTTTCTTTTTGTTTCAACAGTAAGAAATTATTGATTTGTCTAAAACAATTCTTTTTTTAAAAAAACAAAAACAAAAAAACAGAAAACCCTCCCCTCACTTTCTACACCATTATACAACATACTTTTTTTTGTCAATTCACATTTGACATTATTTTAAAAAGACAAAACACACCAAAAAAATACAAGCACATTATTCACTACTGTATTTAAACTCATATACCATTACTCTTTCAAACACAGTTTTCTAAGGTATGTTGGTGTAAAATCTGCCATCAATTTTCCAGCAGAAGATAAATATACAGATCTGCCACCAACATCATCTAGAATATGAATGCCAATCACAGCACAGGCTTTCTTTTAGTTTTCACATTTCATGTAAAAAAAAAATTTTAAACCTCCCTGGGCACAATTTCAGTACTACTATACAACTTGTTACCTTGTTTGGAGAAATTCATATTTGTTATTATTTAACACACACACACACACACACACACACACACACACACACACACACACACACACACACCCTCAAACACACACACACACACACACACACACACACACACACACGCTCTTCACCCCCCCTTGCCCCCCCCCCCCCCACACACACACACACACACACACACACCACACACACACACACACACCACACACACACTTTAACAACTATACTTAAAATCATATACCACTATTCTCTTACATATATTTTTTGTAAGATGTGTTGGTGTAAAATTTGCCATCAATCTTCCAGCAGAAGATCAATACACAGATCTGCCACCAACAACATCTAAAGTCATTTCACAGAATATCAATGCCAATCACAGAGAAAGCTTTCTTTACCTTTTCACATTTGATGTAATTAAAATTTTTAAAAAAAACTCCTTGGGCACACTTTCAACACTACTATACAACAGGCTACCTTTTTTAAATTCATATTTGATATCATTTAAAACACACACACACACACACACACACACACACACACACACACACACACACACACACACACACACCACACACATTTTCTTAACTACTATACTTAAAATCATATACCACTATTCTCTTACATATATTTTTTGTAAGATGTGTTGGTGTAAAATCTGCCATCAATCTTCCAGTAGAAGATCAATACACAGATCTGCCACCAACATCATCATAAGGAATTTCACAGAATATGAAAGCAAATTACTGCACCAGCTTTTAAAACAAAAACAAAAATTCAGAGTTCATGTAACTTTTTAGGAAAGCTAAAAAATAAAATTTAAACCCTCTCTTTACATATCATACACACTGTTCACATTCTATAAACCGTTACACTTATCTTGCCAGTTTACATTAATATTTATCTCATTACTAAAAACCAAAAAGCAAAACAAAAAACAAACAAAAAACCCTGGGCACACTTTACCCAATGCTATACTTAAAATCATATACTATTATTCTTTCATATTCTATTTTCATAAATTGTGTTGGTGCAAAATCTGCCATCAATCTTCCAAAAGAAGATCAATACACAGATTTGCTACCAACATGGCAATCACATGACAATCTTTGCTATTTATTTCACATTTAATGTGATTTTTTTAATTAAAAAAGAAAAAAGCAAAGAGCCCTTCTCCCCACACACTGTCCACCATTATACAGCCTTTATTTTTCTTCCCAATGTTCATTTGATTCCATTTTTTTAAAAATGGCAGGCAAACTTTACACACTTTAAAACATACAAAGTGAAGATGAAGATGTAATTATGTAAAATCTGCCATCAGTCTTCCAGCAGAAGATCAATACACAGATCTGCCACCAACATCATCTTAAGTCTTTTCACAGAATATTAATGACAATCACAGCACAAGCTTTTTTTTCGTTTGACATTTGATGTGATTTTTAAGAAAAAAAACCCTCTCCTTACACACATTTCACACCATTAGAGAAACTGTTACATTGTTTTTGCCAATTTACATTAAATTTGATCTCATCCCCCCCCCCCCCCCCCCCCCCCCCCCCCCCGAAAAAAGGAAAAAGAAAACTCACTCATTACCCACTGATCTACTTAAAATCATTTTATACCAGTACTCTTTCACCTACATTTTTTCGAAAGTTGTGTTGGTGTAAAATTTGTCATCAATCTTCCAGCAGAAGATCAATACACAGATCTGCCATCAACATGGCAATCACATGACAACCTTTATTGTTCCTTTCACATTTAATGTCATTACCAAAAACAAGTAAATAAAAACTTTCCCCACACACTTTCCACACAATTACACAGCCTATATTTTCTCCCCAATCTTCATCTGATTTGATTTTTTTTTTCAATTAAAGAAAATCCTGGTAGGCACACTTTACACGTCATAAGACGTACAAAGTGAAGATGTGTTGGTGTAAAATCTGCCATCAATCTTCCAGCAGAAGATCAATACACAAATCTGCCACCAACATCATCTAAAGTCATTTTATCAATGCCAATCACAGCACGGACATTCTTTTTGTTTCCACAATAAGAAATTATTTATTTGGATTATGAAAAAAAAAATGAAAAAAACCCTCCCCTCACTTTCTACACCATTATACAACATACTACTTTTTTTCCTCTCAATTGGCATTTGAAATTTAAAAAAAAAAAAATTCAAATGTAAATTTTCCAATAATGCCAACAGATTAACACCATTTGGAAAAAAAAAAAAACAGGCACATTATTCACTACTATATCTAAAATCATATACCATCATTCTTTCATATATATACATTTTTTCTAAGGTGTGTTAGTGCAAAATCTGTCACTAATCTTCCAGCAGAAGACCAATACACAGATCTGCCACCAACATCATTTAAAGTCATTTCACAGAATATCAATGCCAATCACAGCAAAAGCTTTCTTTTCCTTTTCACATTTGAACTATAAAAAAACAACTTGAGCAAAACTTCTATACAACATGCTACCTTGTTTTTGGAAATTCATATTTGATCTCATTATTTAAAACACACACACACACACACACACACACACACACACACACACACACACACACACACACACACCTTCACACACACACACACACACACACACACACACACACACACACACACACACACACACACACACACACTCACTCACTCAAACACACACTCACTCAAACACACACACACACACACACACACACACACACACACACACACACACACACTCACACTCACACACACACACACACACTCACACTCACACACATTCATCACACACACACACACACACACACACACACACACACACACACACACACACACACACACACACACACTTTCTTAACTACTATACTTAAAATCATATACCAATATTCTCTTACATATTTTGGTGTAAAATCTGCCATCAATCTTCCAGCAGAAGATCAATACACAGACCTGCCACCAACATCATCTAAAGCCATTTCACAGAATATAAAAGCAAATTACAGCACCAGCTTTTTTGAAAAAAATTAACAGTTGATGTGATTTTTTTGAAAACCCTCTCCTTACACACTTTTCACAACATTATAAAAACCATTTCATTTATCTTGTTAATTTACATTAATTTTCATCTCATTACTGAAATACCAAAAAGCAAAAACAATTCACTCTTTACCCACTGCTATACTTAAAACCATATATCATCAGTCCTTCACATACTATTTTTGTTAAGTTTTGGTGTAAAATCTACCATCAATCTTCCAGCAGAAGATCAATACACAGACCTGCCACCAACATCATCTAAAGTCATTTCACAGAATAGGAAAGCAAATTACAGCACCAGCTTTTTTTCTTTTTTTTCACAGTTATGATTTTTTTAGGAAAGCTCAAAGAAAAAATCACACCCCTCTCCTTACACACTTTTCACAACATTATATATACTATTACATTTATCTTTTCAATTTACATTAATTTTTATCGCATTACTAAAAACCAAAAAAGTATTTTGAATGGTCACAATTTACCCACTGCTAAACTTAAAATCATATACTATTATTCTTTCATATTCTATTTCATAAATTGTGTTGGTGTAAAATCTGCCATCAATCTTCCAGCAGAAGATCAATACACAGATCTACCACCAACATGGTAATCATATGACAATCTTTGTTATACATTTCTCATTTAATTATATTTTTTTTATTAAGAGAAAAAAAGAAAAGACCCCTTCTCTCCACACACTCTATACACCATTATGCAACCTGTAGTTTTCTCCCCAATTTTCATTTGGTTCAATTTTTAAAAGTTGTAGGCCACTTTAAACCTGTAGTTTTCTCCCCAGTTTTCATTTGGTTCAATTAAAACAAGTTGTAAGACACTTTACACAAAATAAGACATACCGCACAAAAGATGTGTTGGTGTAAAATCTGCCATCAATCTTCCAGCAGAATATCAATACACAGATCTGCCACAAATATGGCAATCACATGATGATCTTTGTTATTCCCTTCACATTTAATGTTATTTTTTAAAAAAAACTAAACATTTAAAAAAAAGACCCTTCTTCCCACACACTGTCAACATCATTACACAGCCTATATTTTCCTTCCCAATCTTTGTTTGATTTTTTTTTTTTTAATGAAAGAAAATCTTGGAAGGCACACTTTACACACCATAAGACAAAGTGAAGATGTGTTGGTGTAAAATCTGCCATCAATCTTCCAGAAGAAGATCAATACACCGATCTGCCACCATCATTATCTACAGTCAATTCACAGAACATTAATGCCAATTATAGCACAAGCTTTATTTTTCTTTTTCACATTTGATGTGATTTTCCAGAAAGAAAAACCCCTCCTCACACCCTTTTCACAACATGATAGAAACTATTACGTTGTTTTTGCCAATTTACATCAATTTCGATCTCGTCACCAAAATAAAAAAAAGGAAAAAGGATACTGTCTCTCTTTACCCACTGCTATACTTAAAACCATATCATACCATTAGTCCTTCACATACATTTTTCATAAGATGTGTTGGTGTAAAATCTGCCATCAATCTTCCATCAGAAGATCAATACACAGATCTGCCACCATCATCATCTAAAGTCATTTCACAAAATAATAATGCCAATCATAGCACAAGATTTTTTTTCAAATTTTTCTGATTTTTTAAAAAAGCAAAAAAAAAACACCCTTTCCTTACATTTTACAGTATGATACAAACTATTACATTTTTGTGGCCAATTTACATTCCCAAGCTTTTTTATTTTCACATTTGATGTAACTTTTAAAAATTGAAATAAGAAACAAAACCTCTCCCACTGTCTATATTATTATGCAACATACTGCTTTTTTGTAAATTTTCATGTGGTCCCATTTTCTAATTAATTTTTTTTTTTTTTTTTTTTATTATTATTATTATTATTATTATTATTATTATTATTATTATAAAGATTTAAAATATTTTTTTAAAACTACACAGGTTCATCCAATACTATTCATAAAATCTTTACAATATCAGTACCAGTCACAGCACAAGCTTTCTTTTTGTTTTCATATTTGGTGCGATTTATGAAATAAAATATAAAAAAAAGAAAACTCTCTCCACAAAGAAGAAAAAAAATAGGCCCATTTCATTTACTACTATATTTACTATCATATACCAGTAGGCTTTCAATTACATTTTCGGAAAGATGTTTTGATGTAAAATCTGCCATCAATCTTCCAGCAGAAGATCACTACACAGATCTGCCACCAACATCATCTTAAGTCATTTTACAAAATGTCAATGCCAATCACAGCACGAACATTCTTTTTGTTTCCACAAAAAATGTACCGATTTGACTGGGAAAAAATTAAACCCTCCCCTCACTTTCTACACCACTATACAAATACTACATATTTTCTTGTCAATTCACATTGACATAATTTTTTTTAAAAAACAAAAAGAACCGACATTACTCACAACTATATTTAAAATCATATATCATTACTCTTTCAAATACATTTTTCTAAGGTGTGTTGGTGTAAAATCTGCCATCAATCTTTCAGCAGAAGATCAATACACAGATCTGCCACCAACATCATCTAAAGTCATTTCACAGAATATTTCTTTCAATTACAACATATGCTTTCTTCTTTGTTTTCAAATTTGATATGGTTAAAAAATATATAAAAAGCTTCAAAAAACAGAAACACTTTCTACAGCACTATAGAAACTATTTCATTTTTCCTTCCAATATTCATTAATTCTTAACTCGTTAACAAAATATTAAAAAAAAAAGGAAAAAGAAAACTGTCACACTTAACCCACTGCTATACTTAAAACCATATTATACCATTAGTCTTTCACATACATTTTTCATAAGATGTGTTGGTGTAAAATCTGCCATCAATCTTCCAACAGAAAATCAATACACAGATCTGCCACCAACATCATCTAAAATCATTTCACAGAATATGAATGCCAATCACAACACAAGCTTTCTTTTTGTTTTCACATTTGATGTGATTAATAAATTTAAAAAATTAAATCTCTTTGGGTATTATCATACAACATATATTTTTCTTGTCGTTTCACATTTGATCTCATTATTTCAACAACAAAAAAGCAAGAAAAAAACAAAAAACACAAGCAAATTTTCTTCAATACTACAAAATCATATACCATTAGTCTTGGTCATGTTTTGGGGGGTAAAAAGTGTTGGTGTAAATATGCCATCTTCACCTCAAAGCTGTTTGCGAGTTGTCCTGCATGGACCACCCGGGAGGTAATTCCTTCGTACGAGTTCTTGATCAAGTTGACCAGTTTGGTTGGCACTCCATTGTGGCCAAGCAATTTCCAGAGGGTGTTAGGAATTCTTGATCAAGTTGACCAGTTTGGCTGGCACTCCATAGTGGCCAAGCAATTTCCAGAGGGTGTTGCGGCCCACACTGTCGAATGCTTTCTCATAATCAACAAAGTTGACGTATGAAGACAAGTTCCACTCTAAAGATTGCTCAATGATGATGCGCAAGGTGGCAATCTGATCTACGCATGATCTGTTCTGGTGGAAGCCGGCCTGCTGGTCTCAGAGGAGAGGGTCGACTACATTTTTCATTCTCTTGAGGAGGATCCTGTTAAAGACTTTTCCTGGCACCGACAGAAGCGTTATCGCTCTATAGCTGGCACAGTTGCTGAGGTCTCCTTTCTTGGGTAGCTTGATGAGGTACCCCTCCTTCCAGTCTGAGGGTACTTCCTCCTCTTCCCAAATCTCAAAGAGAGGGTACAGCATCTCCACTGTGGTCTCCAGGTCTGCCTTGAGTGCTTCTGCTGGGATGTTGTCCGGTCCTGCTACCTTACCATTTCTCAGCATTGTGATGGCTTTCCTGGTCTCCTCCCTGGTCGGTTGCTCACAGTTGATGTCTAGGTCTCTATCAGCGGGGTCGATGTCCGGGGGTTTGAAGTGATGGGTCTGTTCAGGAGTTCCTCAAAGTGCTCTGCCCATCTGTTCAGTTGTCCCTCTGTTCCCAGGATGGCGTTTCCCTCCTTGTCTTTGACTGGTCGCTCAGGCCTGCTGTACTTCCCTGAGAGTTTCTTAGTGGTGTCATACAGCAGCTTCATGTTGTTATTGGCTGCTGCTTCCTCGGCTTCCTCTGCCAGGCTGTCGATGTACTTGCGCTTGTCTGTTCTTGCGCTCCTCTTGATTTCTCTGTTGGCTTCTGTGAAGTCTGCTTGTGCCTTGACCTTTGCTGCTTTTGTCCGGCTGTTGTTTACTGCTGATTTCTTCTGCTTTCTTTTCTGGATCTTGCCCAGTGCGACTGCCGATATCCATTCCTTCTGTTGGTGTCTCTTGGGGCCCACTATTTCCTGACAAGTTGACGTCAGTGTCTCTTTCACTTTCTACCACTGGTTCTTGATGTCAGTCTCTTCTTCAAGCAGTTCTTGTAGTACTTGGTACTTGTTGGTGAGGGACAGCTTGAATTCTTCGTTTATCTTTGTGTCTTTCAGCAGGCTGGTGTTGTACTTCTGCCTCTTTGTTGTTTCTTCCATCCAGTTCTTCTTCAGCTTTAGCTTCAGCCTGGCTACCAAAAGGTGGTGGTCAGATGCAACGTCTGCTCCTCTTTTCACCCTTACATCCTGTAGAGATCTCCTGAATTTCTTGGCCAGGCAGATATGGTCGATCCGGTTCTCAGTCACATGATTTGGTGATACCCAGGTGGCCTTATGTACTCTTTTGTGGGGGAAAATGCTGCCACCAATTACCAGATTGTTGATAGCACAGGGGTCTGCAAATCTCTTGCCATTCTCGTTCATCTCTCCTAATCCGTGTCTTCCCATCACTTCCTCGCATCCCGTGTTGTCTTGTCCGATCTTAGCATTGAAGTCACCCATGAGGATGTTTTTATCTTTTTCTGGGTACTTGGCAATGGCGTTCTGCAGTCTGTCGTAGAATTGATCTTTGGCTTCTTCATCGCCGTCATTGGTTGGCGCATAACACTGGATGATGTTCATCTTGATCTTCTTCTTAGTCCTGAAGGATGCTGCGATGATTCTGGATCCGTGTGCTTCCCATCCTATCAGGGCTCGCTGCACAGGTCTTGACAACATGAGCGCTACGCCCTCTGTGTGTAGTGCAGCGTTTTCTTCGTGGCCAGAATAAAGCAGCTTCTCTCCAGTGAGCAGTTTCCTTTGTCCTGACTGTGTCCAACGGGTCTCACTGATGCCAAGCAATGTGAGGTTGTAGCTTTTTGCATCTCTGCTGCTACTTGTGTCGTTTTTTCCCGTCTCATACATGGTCCTCACATTCCATGTTCCGACGTTGATGGTCCTGGTGGATAAAAGAGGGGTCGGCCTTGTGGCTTCTGTAGACTCATGGCTTTCACCACACAGCGTCATACAGGGAACTTTTCCTCTCCCAGGGCAGTAGTCTCTTGGTCCGTTGTTGGCGTTTCTGTAGCAAGCTTTGGTTTGACAGGGTGGGGTTGCTAGCCCCACGCCCAACCCTCCCCCTTTCTCATCTGGGCTTGGGACTGGCCATGGCGGAGTTGAAGAACATCTTGCACACACGTTAAATCCTGTTCCGTTTTTCGTAAGAGTAGGCCATCATGTGCAGGTAGGAACAAATGACACGATTTACAAAAACTGCATACACACAGGGACTGGAAGTAAAAAAGCACACAAGTGCTTATCCCATTATCCTCGATATAAAAGAGTAAAATATAGTAATTAAATGAATAAACACACGCACACGCAAGCACCTCCGCGTACACGCACAGACACACACAGTCAAACACACACACACAGAGTCAAACACACACACACACACACACACACACACACACAAAGTCAAAAACACACACATATACACACGCACACACACACGCACACGCACACACACACACAGAGTCACACACACACACAGTCATACCTCCTCCCCCAGTCCCACAGCCCTAACTGCCTACTACACCCCCTCCCCCCCCCAATCCTAACACCTCTTTCCCTTAAATCTACCACCACCTCCAACACCCCAGAAGAAATAAATGTCACCATTGTGTCAGCTAGTACCATGTCATCTCTCTGCCTCTGTGTCCACATGACGGGCCAGGGTTAGTGCACAGGTTAGGATTAGTATGAACAGGTAGCATGCAAGAAGGGGAAGGAAGCATGCAAAAAGGGGATGTATGCAAAAAGGGGAGGGAAGCATGCAAAAAGGGGAATCGTGCAAAAAGGGGAAGCATGCAAAAAGGGGAAGGGTTGCCAGTCAGTTGACTGGTCTGTGTTGCAAAGCATGTGGACACAGCAGCAGAAAGAATTGATGGAAGACTACTTAGCTGTAGACACAAGGATGTGGAGCTCTGTTCGAAATTTTTATAAAAAAATACTATCCTCTCAACTGCTAAGGCTCTGTTGGTCCTATCAACTTTTGTACTTTCAAGTTTCGCGTTTAGGTTGTTGATCCCAAATTTCCAGCTCTGCTGCCATCAAAGCAAGTCTCGGGCCAAAGACTTTGGAATACAATTTCTCTTTCTTTTTTGTTCCTCCGCTTAGAGCTCCAAACTTTTACTCACGGTGAGATTCTTTTTGGCGTATGCAGCCCCATCATATAGGTGGCCACACTAATTAATACATTAATACACATACCAACTTTAGGGATATAGTTGAGAAATCAAGCCTACCAATTTTTGTCAGGACAGTCGGGAAGGCCGGAGGTACCTCCCTACCCTTTTCGATTTTCAACTATCCTGTTGTTGTTGTTTTTTCCAACATATAATTCAATTTTTCTGTCCAACTGGGAAGAAAGGGGAAGGCTAGGAATTCAACCCGGCATCTCACGGCGCTATATCCATTAAAAAAAGGATTTAACCCCCAAAAAATGTGATTTCTTTTAATTACGGCCAAATATAGAAAATGTAGGCTTACGAAAAATCTATCACCACCTCTCGCCCTCTTTTCTCCTATCCCCACTGATCCCGACGTGTCTTAACTCCTCCTGCTAACATCTTTTTCCAGAATAACGCCCATGTCCCATCCTTACTACCACTCCCCTTCCCCCTCCCCAACACACACACACACACACACACACACACACACACACACACACACACACACAGAGTCAGTCAGTCAGTCAGTCAGTCAGTCAGTCAGTCAGTCAGTGTCTGTCTGTCTGTCTGTCTGTCTGTCTGTCTGTCTGTCTGTCTCTCTCTCTCTCTCTCTCTCTCTCTCTCTCTCTCTCTCTCTCTCTCTCTCTCTGTAGCCACGGCGAAGTCCTCTGTAGCGACGGCGAAGTCCTCTGCAGCAACTGCGACGGCGAAGTCCTCTGTAGCGACGGCGAAGTCCTCTGCAGCAACTGCGACGGCGAAGTCCTCTGTAGCGTCGGCGACGGCGAAGTCCTCTGTAGCGACGGCGAAGTCCTCTGCAGCAACTGCGACGGCGAAGACCACTCTAGCGACGGCGAAGTCCTCTGCAGCGACGGCGAAGTCCACTGTAGCGACGGCGAAGTCCTCTGCAGCAACGGCGAAGTCCTCTGCGTGTGTGTGTGTGTGTGTGTGTGTGTGTGTGTGTGTGTGTGTGTGTGTGTGTGTGTGTGTGTGTGTGTGTGTGTGTTCTGTGGCGACGGCAAAGTCCGCGGCAGCGACGGCGAAGTTCTCTGCAGCAACGGCGACGGCGAAGTCCTCTGTAGCGACGGCGAAGTCCTCTGTAGCGACAGCGAAGTCCTCTGCAGCGACGGCGAAGTCCTCTGTAGCGACAGCGAAGTCCTCTGCAGCGACGGCGAAGTCCACTGTAGCGACGGCGAAGTCCTCTGCAGCGACGGCGAAGTCCTCTGCGTGTGTGTGTGTGTGTGTGTGTGTGTGTGTGTGTGTGTGTGTGTGTGTGTGTGTGTGTGCGCGCGCGCGTGTGTGCGTGTGTGTGTGTGTTCTGTGGCGACGGCGAAGTCCTCTGCAGCGACGGCGAAGGCGAAGTCCTCTGCAGTAGTGGCGAACTTCTCTGCAGCGACGGCGACGTCCTTTGCAATGACGGCGAAGTCCTCTGCGTAGACGGCGAAGTCCTCTGTGTAGACGGCGAAGTCCTCTGCGGCGACAGCGAAGTCCTCTGCGGCGACGGCGACAGCGAAGTTCTCTGCAGCGACGGCGACGGCGAAGTCCTCTGCGGCGACGGCGACGTTCTCTGCAGCGACGGCGAAGGCGAAGTTCTCTGCAGCGAACTTCTCTGCAGCGACGGCGAACTTCTCTGCAGCAACAGCGAAGTTCTCTACAGCGACGGCGACGGCGAAGTTCTCTGCAGCGACGGCGAAGTTCGCTGCAGCGACGGCGAACTTCTCTGCAGCAACGGCGAAGTTCCCTGCAGCGACGGCGAACTACAGCGAAGTTCTCTGCAGCGACGACGAACTTCCCTGCAGCGACGGCGAAGTTCTCTGCAGCGACGGCGAAGTTCTCTGCAGCGACGGCGATTTTCTCTGCAGCGACGGCGAAGTTCTCTCTGCAGCGACGGCGAACTCCTCTGCAGCGACGGCGAAGTCTTCGATGGTGTCGGTGTTCTCCTCCTGCCAGAATACTCGTTACAATCGTCAGCTATATTATTCACTGATACACACACAATTGTTAGTATCATTATTCACCATTACACACTTTACAATCGTCAGTACCTATCGGTATTCACTATATTTTTATTTGGTGGGGGGGATTTTTTTTGGGGGGGGGTTTCGGCTAGAGCTCTGAGGTTGATCAATGCTGAGAGTTTGCGTACATGAGCAATGTGCATGTTTTTATGCAGAGGGAAATAAGAATTAAGGTGTGGGAAATGACTGCTTGGGTCTGTGATACTGATTTGCGCTATTTTATGCACCCTTGTTGGTTGTTTTTAGCTATGCTCGCTTGTGGAGTACATTCTGGATGAGGGGTTTGGTGTATGACTTTTCGAGTACTTCACCATAAAGGCAACCATACTCCAACTTCTGAGGATTTTTCTCCTTTAGAGTGCAGGATTCTTCGCTACCAGCTTGTCATGGCTGAAGACAATCTCCATACACCATTTTAAAATCAACACCATTTCAATCTAGACCGTGGCCCTTAGCTCACATCACTAACTGACAAAGCTTTGGCCTTGGCCAGAAAAGGAACAGATGAAATTTGATGTTACCTCATCACGTCCCGGTAACTGACATGTGGTGCCGGATGACGTGTCTGGTCTTTGGCACTTGACACCAGTCCCAGAGCTCCTGAAAGCAGTGAGGAAGTCACCAGTGAGCATTATTCCCTAGAATTTACTTTTAATTTTAATTTTTTTGATTGAATCTCTGATAAGTCATGTTTTAAATGATGGAGAAGTTGTCAGTGGTTACCTGCACTTGTTTTTCTCCACTACTTTTTCCTCAAGTCATCAGTTAGGCCTACAGGGAAAATGTTCACAGCTCTACAAGCTTAAAATATTTAATCTGATTTCATTTTATCCTTTAAACGATAGATTCACATTGTTTCAATGTCGCTTTATCAGATGAAAAAGACGTGTCATTTTCTATTTTGATTTACCAGCTCAAATCTAAAAACATTTAGTCTCGTCAAATTGATGACAAAAAACTATAAGTACTTTTTAAAAACGTCTCATATTTCAGATTCACTTCATTTTCTTCAATTTGAAATAATAACACTTTGAAAACAAAAATTCATATTCACTCAAAGATCTATTCTACCTTTAGCTTTCCCAGCCCAATTACAACAAAGAAAACATACCTTTCTTTAAAACCATAGCATTACCACTCTTCCACAAGGGACCCCAGTTCATGATGGCCGCCACTGCACACGGGGTCCTTGGCTCCAGTCCCACAGCCCCTGAAAGCAAGGCAGTCCCAATCAGTACCACTGAAAATTCTGCTGGTTTTCTTGGACAAACATGACAGTCACCTGGCCTTGTTACTTAAAAAGGGACTGAATTAAGGATTATTATCTACAAAGTTTACCATACAGCCCAGTTACTTTAAAACAGTGATGGACAGTAACAATACATTCAATAAAAAATATAACCAAGTGGTGTTCAGTCAGTAAATAATAAACAGAAGTAGAGAATGGGGGCAAATATGAAGTTCCAAACCCCCACCCCACCCCCACCCCCTCCTTTCCTCCCTTTGCGTTGATTAAAAGAGCAAAAACAAAATCAACAGAATAAACAGTAATGGACACTGGACTAACATTGGGAAAAGACAGGACAGAAAAAAAAGTGTCAGAGAATAAGGGTGAAACCTGAATCCTGTATTTAAAAAAAACAACACACAACTGTGGCTATACAGTTATTTATGTACCCGTCTCATATCTGTCCCTGCCTTCAACAGCCCAAAATACCCATTACCCTATCAGTGTGTGGGGGGGAGGGGGGAGAGAGAGAGAGAGAGAGAGAGAGAGAGAGAAGAGAGAGAGAGAGAGAGAGAGAGAGAGAGAGAGAGAGAGAATTTTTTTGTATTTGTTAAAGCCCCGACTGGTTGCATGTATAATGACAGCTTGCATGGAAGCCCTCTGATTCGTTTTACAAGATATAGCACTAATAAATTCCATATATATTTTTTTAATTTTCATTATCATATCATTATTCTCATCATTACTTACAGTGCAAGGCCTTGCTTGATGGGGGAGAATTCTCCGGATGGCAGCCCAACGTCAGAAGAGAATGCCTAGGTGATCCCCATGACACAGCCCCCTTGCTATAGAGATGACTCCTATGTGATCCACATGGCACAGCTCCGTTGCTGTAGCGATGACTCCTATGTGATCCATATAATGACTAACCAGGCCAGGACCAGTGTCGAACAAAGGGTGGGAAGGAAAAAAAACCTGAAGGAAATGTTTGGAAAATGTGAGGGGACGGCAGAGTCGCTCTGTAACTCCTCCTCATCACCAACATCTCCAAAGCCTTTGTAAGAGGCGTCACTGTTCGGACACCATCACAGTCACCATGATTGCTCTCCTTCGATCTCTTGCGCCGTTTTGTCCCCAGTTTAAAAATGTATTTTACTCTTTTGTGGCCAATTTTATTTTTTAACAAGTTTTATTTTCTACTGCTATGCTAGTTTTAGGTTTTATTCCCTATTTTATCATGTTTGGCAAAAAGTTTTAACATCTTAAAAAGTTCTCTTTTTTTTAGTTTAAGTTTTACAATTTTATCTCATTTATTTTAGTTTGTCCTATTCTATTCTCTTTAATTCCATCTTTTAGCAAGGGATCAGAGATGCAATCAGAAATGTGGTGCCCAGTGATCGATCAAAGGCAACTGACAGTTCAGTTCAATGGCAAAAACCTCGTCTGACAAAGAACTTCGCTGCCAAAATCCGCACGGCCAGGACCCATGAGCACTGAGAACTTCAGGGATAGCAGAATATCCCCATTCTGAGAACTTTGGGGATAGCAGAATATCCCCATTGTGACAACCTCAGGGACAGCAGAATATCCCCATTCCGAGAACTTTGGGGATAGCAGAATATCCCCATACAAAGAACCTCCGGGATAGCAGAATATCCCTCATTCTGAAAACTGAGGTCGAACATTTTCATGATCAAAAAGCCACGGACACAAAGCTCTGTGAAGGCTTTGTGGAAACATTTCCTTCCTCCATTCCGTACCCTCTACCTAACACAGGCCCAGCCCAGTTAAAAACCAATGTGGGTCACAACATGAAGTTTGTGGTGAGATGCTCCGAGGTTGCTGGGAAGTTTCTGATAACAAAACAGAAAAAAAAAGTTTTTAAAAATATTACCGTAATATAAGGAACAGTAGGTGAAGGCGTGTGTGTGTGTGTGTGTGTGTGTGTGTGTGTGTGTGTGTGTGTGTGTGTGTGGTGTGTGTGTGTGTGTGTGTATGCGTGCGTGTGTGTGTGTGTGTGTGCGCTTATTTTTATTTTATATTTTATTCTTTTATAACGAGGATAATGGAATAATCACTCATGTGCTTTTTTACATCCATTCCCCGTGTGTATGCAGTTTTGTAAATGTCATCTGTTCCCACCGGCACACAATGGCCTACTCTTACGAAAAACGGAACAGGATTTAACGTGCCCAAGATGTTCTGCGTGCGTTCGCACACGGGGCTTCGGTTTACAGTCTTATCCGAAAGACTTTTGGGGAGAGTGGAGTCAGCACTGATGTTAACTCCAGGGGAAAAATCCCCTCGAACGTGTGTGTGTGTGTGTGTGTGTGTGAGTGTGTGTGTGAGTGTGTGTGTGTGTGTGTGTGTGTGTGTGTGCGTGTGTGTGCGTGTGTGTGCGTGTGTGTGCGTGTGTGTGTGTGTGTGGTGTGAGAGAGAGAGAGAAAGACAGACAGACAGACAGACAGACAGACAGACAGACAGAGACAGACAGACAGACAGACAGACAGACAGGGACAGAGTACGCGAGTACGTGAGAACGAGTGTTTTGAGTACCTGTCTGTGAGTACGCGTCTGTGAGTACATGTAATAGACACACGCAGAAGATCAAAATTTAATATGCAAGTTAAAGATCACATAATGACAGCAATCCCAGAAGTCGGAATGTGACTTCCTAAATGATTTTTTTTTTTTTTTGGGGGGGGGAGAGAGAGAGAGAGAGAGAGAGAGAGAGAGAGAGAGAGAGAGAGAAGAGAGAGAGAGAGAGAGAGAGAGAACGGTCCCATAGGCAAAAACTCTCACCATTGGTAAACCTCGGATCTCGAGTTGAGGAACGAAGCAAAAATTGGGGGGAAAAAAGTTATCCTTCGGTTACCGAAACGTATTCTTTTATCTTATTTTTCATTTTATTCTTTTATATTGAGTATAATAGAATAAGCACTCGTGTGCTTTTTTACATCCAGTCCCCAGGTGTATGCAGTTTTGTTCATCTTATCTGTTCCCACCGGCACACAATGGCCTACTCTTACGAAAAGCGAAAAGCAGAACCTGATCTAAGCTAACATGTGCGCCAGATATTCTGCGTGCGTTCGCATACGGGGCGTGGTTTATAGTCTCATCGAAGAGCTTGAACATAAATATCTCTAGCATACATTCCTGGAATGTCGCTACCTTCATGGTGAAGCAAATAACGGTCGCATACGCAAAACCTCACTATCGGCGAACCTCGGAGCTCTAGCCGACGATTGAAAAAACAAAAACGACGAAAAGTTCCAATATTCCAGTACATAAAACGACCAGTACTGTTGTGCCCACGCTAAAAAGTATAGCTGTAGGTCTCTGTCTACAATTGCAATGCTCATGTTTTGTTGGGGGACAGGATAACCTGGTGGTTAGAGCGTTTGAGTTCGCCACCTGATAACCCAGGATCAATCCCCGGTTTCAGCTACCGTCTAGACATGCTCGTTTAAGGGGATTTTTCCTCTGGAGTTAACATCAGTGCTGACTCCAATTTGACTCCCCCCCCCCATCATTCTCGAAGTCGGAATGTAGCTACCTTAATGGTGGGCAAAAACGGTCACATAGGCAAAATCTCACCATTGTTAAACCTCCGAGCTGAGGAACGAAAACAAAAGCGAGATTGTTCAAAGGCCCTGTCAATTGTTCAAGCTTTCAAACGAGGGGGGGGGGGGGGGGGGAGGCTTTACGTCAACAGGCCTTCATGACCAGTTGTATGTAAGGAAATCTTATCACACAATCGTCCCTCCCCCCCCCCCCCCCCCCCTCTCTCTCTCTCTCTCTCTCTCTCTCTCTCTCCTCTCTCTCTCTGAACCACAAAAGCTTTGATTACATTAAAAACCAATCAGTAACTTCTCTCTGTGTGTGTTTTTATATATTTATATTTATTTTATTCTTTTATATCGAGGATTATGAGAAGCACTCGTGTACTTTTTTACATCCAGTCCCCGTGTGTATGTAGTTTTGTAAATGTCACCTGTTCCCACCGGCACACGATGGTCTACTCTTACGAAAAGCGGAACAGGATTTAACGTGTGCGTAAGATTTCTGCATGCGTTCGCGCGGTTTATAGTCTCATCCAAGACTTTTGGGGGAGTGGAGTCAGCACTAATGTTAAATCCAGTGAAAAAATCCCCTCGACGGGGAATCGAACGGGGGTTGTCAAATTCCCAGCCAATGTTCTGACAACTAGGCTATATCCCGTGTGTACGTGTGCATCAAAACCACCCGCCTACATTTTGAAACTAAAAATCTATGTCGAAGAAAGACATTTACCATTGGCAGTCGTTAGAATGTAGGTATACACAGAATGGAAAATATCACTAACCTTTGTATGGAATCAAACCATCTGCGTGTAGATTATCACTTCAAGTTGATCTCGAACTTGTTGGATGAGGGCAAAGAAGACCAAATGGCGATACAAATCAAGGCACTCTCAATTGAAATCATGAATTCGTGCTCACATTATAACCGGAACGGTCTTCTGCGCATGTCACGTCCAAGGGTAGGATAACTCTGCGCTCAATAGGCAGTCGGCAGCTAGTTCTATATTCGGCCAAAAAGCCACGAGCTTTGACAAACTGGAATTTTCCCAACAGGAATACTTGCAAAAATGGGAGTACAATATACGTGCAGGCATTTGATTCATACACATTTTTTTTTAATCCATCCCTTATCTTTTTTTCTGTCAACCATTATATATTTTTTTCTGTTTATTGGTGATACCATCATTACTTGTCTGTTAGTTGCACACAGGAAAGTGGAGAGGAGGGGGGGGTGGAGTAGAGGGGGAGAGAGGGGAGTTCTGACTGGCTCCCTTTCCTAGAAAAATCCAGTTTACATAATTATTTTTTCTTTCATGATTTCGATGATCAGGAGAGATTACCAACTGGGCCTCTGTCATTTTATGCTGACCACAGAGCAAGCTTTAAGCAGCCAATCTTGACTATTCCCTATGGATCGGTGGTCTAGATGTAACGTGCCTGCCTAGAAAGCGAAAAGTCTGGTTCGGGCCCAAAACTTTACCCCCTTCCATTAACCCATGAGTGGTGCGGTGGTCTGGGTGCTAGTCTTCGGATGAGACGATAAACCGAGGTCCTGAGTGTTACACATAATAATTTAGTGCACGTAAGAGAACCCACAGGAGCAAGAGGGTTACCCCTGGCAAAATTCTGTAGAAAAAAACACTCTGAAAGTTGTAGACAGGAAAAAGAAAAAAAATCATGGGTGGAGCTGCACTTGTGGCGATGCGCTCTCCCCGGAAGAGCAGCCCGAATTGCATCTGCTGTGACATAAAGTGGTATAAAATGAAATAAATTTTTAAAAATAAAGGCCCTGAAAGACTATTGACCAGCTTATTTTCCTAAAGACTCATCTTCCATCAAATCTTGGTTACCTAACTCTGATTTTTTTTTTTATACCACTAAATGTCACAGCAGATTTCTTTGCGTGAAATTGGGGCTGCTCTCTCCAGGGAGAGAGAACGCGTCGCCACAAGTGCACCCGATTTGCTGTGTCCTTTTGGTAAAAAAAAAAAACACGTATCAGATTTTATTTTCACGTCTTCCAACGCAAAGTTTTTGGGTATTGAACTTCTCAGTAGGCCTACATATTTGGAGCATGCAAGTTTTCTGTAGGATTATTCATCTACGGCAGTATTTCGACTTTATATGTGTCAATTGCTGATGAAAGAAAAGGTACACCAAGAGTAAGCCTGTATGCTTTACAATCTATACTCTGAAGCTTCCTCAGTAAATATTTTGGAGCATTACAAAAGACTTCTTGTCTATATGATAATTTTGATCTGATTACTGACATCCATAAATGTTAAGGGATCTACAGATCTTGCCTTTAATAGCCTACTGCTTACAAATAATTTTCAGGAAAATTAAGCTTTTTTTCATGCTTTAGTTAGAATGTACTGAGATGGGCATTCCATATCAACTTCGATGTAAGAAATACACCTAAAAATTGTTGTAAAGAAACACACAGACAATCCTCACCCAAAAACCACAATGAGACATACAAAGGAAAGAATTTTTTTTTTTTTTAAAGCACACACACAACATTACCACAACAAAATATTGAAAACAACAAAACAAAAATGAATTGCCACCGAGTGGTCTAAGAGAGAGAACTAGCGCATATGCTACCCAATGTACGGTTGTTTCCCTTACACTGTT
>CM060350.1:13423940-13443940 GCA_030674155.1 Stramonita haemastoma | reverse complement strand
GTCTGTCTTTGAGAAAGTCTAAGATCAAGACTAGTAACAGAACAGTCGCTTAAATTGGTCATTTTTACCGTTACTGTGTAACGGCCACAGCAACGAAGAAACAGGAAGCAGTGTTCATTTCATCATAGGTTGAAATTGCGACTTTCATAAGCAGCCTGGATTATACAAACCTGGGATAGGAGGAACCGTAACATCAAAATCTAAAACTTTAGGGGGTTATGTGAGGTAATTAAGACCGATCCGAGATATGGTGGGAAAACTGGAAGCCGTGGAAAGGTTGTGATTCCATCGTGCGTAGTAGGAGCTGTACTGAGATGAGATAGCAACCAACGGTGGTGACTCTTTGAGGTCAGGTGATTCATCATCATGGGCAGAACTTTGTGCTAGGATTAGGTTGGGAGGATTTCTTTCTTCTGTCATCATGCTCTGCTAGCCTAGCCCCTTCACTCTGTGACATCATCTGTGTTGACTGATTTCTGGGATGGATTTTTTTTTTGTTATTCTAAATCAGTAAATAAGATCATCAAGAGCAAAAGTAGACAATCTGACCACTAGTACTACTACCACCAACCACCACTTTTCTCTTTTAAAACAAAAGAAAAGTTTAATTAAATGAAAGTGTTATTCTTCCAAGTACTGCTGTACCAGAGAATCTCATCACTTTGAAGACTTTCTTCCAGTTTTTAGACTCTTAAAATTTGACCCTGTGATATTAAGTTTGAGAAAATGTTTGAAATAAATCAAAAAGTCATTCAGATATCCTCTCTGCTACTAGTGCTGGCTGAATTGAAAATGTCTCAAGGTTCAGGACTCCTTCCATTGCTCATGTGCTAGAAACTTCATCTTTCAAATCAACGTGCAATATCAAAATGGCTTATGTCTGCTATATTCCGTTTCACTCTGTACCCCCGTACCCTGGTGAAATCAGCATCTGTGATAATGGAAACTATGCATTTAGTGTGGTGTGTCTGTCGTCATGTGTTCCTTCAAAAGACTGTTGTGAGCTTGCGAAGATGTTGCAGAGTTCGAATGCTTGCGCCAGTTTTGACTGTAGGAATCGGGGGAAATTTGGGTGCTGTTAGCAAAAGAAAATCTGTAGTTCGATTAGGTGAGACTGAGAGTGAGACCGAGAGTGTGATTACGAGAGGGATACGTCTTTGACATGTCTTTGAGTTTGTGATTGAGAAAGTGAACATTGGTGTGTTGGGTGAACACTTGAGCTCTAGATCAATAAATTAAACCTTGGTGCTAATGTCTCTGTCTACTTGATCTGATAAAGAGCACTCAGTCTCACTCACTGTCCAACACATTTTGAAAGAGGAAAAATTGTGCGAGATTGTGTGCTTGCTTGAAACATAAGAATACTTGGTGCTGTTTTGGACTTTTCACCTTTGAACTCAAGAAAAGGTTAACAAGGGTTAAGACCCTTGTCTTTTCTAAGAAATCCACATTTCAAACCTCTACCTCTTTGGGGGTTTGATGAGTTGCACAGGAACCAGGCCCAGGCTGTTGATAAGTCATGGGCCGAAAAAGAAAATACATCCTGAACCAGATCCACACTTAGGGAATTTAACGCCTGACGTCCAGTCAGATACACTCCCGTCTTTTACAAGTTGCGACCCCAAGAAAGATGATGTGCTTAAATTGGGGAAATATATTCTCTTCAAACAGAATGAGAAGTTGGAATCCTACCAGGCCATAGACACCACCACACAAGAGGAACTCACATGCAAGGTTGGTGATCATTGCAGTTCCATTTCTTCTTCTTCTTTTTACACTGACAACTTGTCTTAATGGTTGTTTACAGACTTCAGTCACAATTCTTTTTCAGAGGCCAGCATGTGTGTTTATATATTTTATATATGACACTGACAGCTTGTGTTAATGGTTGTTTACAAACTTCAGTCTCAACTCTTTTTCAGAAGCCAGCATGTGTAGATCTATCTTGGTTTTTTAATGATTTTTTTCCCCGTTTTGTACTGTAGTCTTACTCAGTTACTAGTGATCTAGACTAAGGATTATTTTTCACAGTGTGTTTGTGTGTGAATCTGTTTATTTTGTGAAACTGCATAGTAATAAATAAGTTAATAATAATATGTCAATATTAAGTTGACATGTTAAGTGTTGTCTACATTCATCATTTCATGAATTCCTACAATGCATGTAAATTGTAATAATGTACTGATGAAGATCATTTTTTTTGTTTTTGTTTTGGTGTGTGTGTGACTGTGTGTGTGTGTGTGTCACTGTGTGTGTCACTGTGTGTGTCACTGTGTGTGTCACTGTGTGTGTGTATGAAGTCAAGTCAAATTTTTATTTCCAGATGGTACAGTTGTGTGTGTGTGTGTGTGTGTGTGTGTGTGTGTGTGTGTGTGTGTGTGTGTGTGTGTGTGTGAGATAACAGTTTACAAAATTAAAAATATTACATGATGCTCAGTCAATTTATCATAATCCATGAAAATTGCATTGACTTGTGTGCTCATGATATATATATAATACACATTTCAATAAATAATGTTGATTTGCTCTCTCTCTCTCTCTCTCTCTCTCTCTCTCTCTCTCTCTCTCTCTCTCTCTCTCTCTCTCTCTCTCTCTCTCTCTCTCTCTCTCTCTCTCTCTGTTGGGATGGGGTGGGTTCTCTTGGTTTTACACTCCCCACTCCCCTATCCCCCTTTCCCCATCCCCTCCTCTCTTTTTTTTTCTTAAGGTTCAGGCCCAGAGCAGTCCCCTTCCTTCCCCTCTTCCCACAGCCCTCCCTTGATTGATGCTGTTTTCTTCGGTATTTTGTGTGTGTATTTATTATTTATTTATTATTTATTCAACCTTTTATATGTCAAGGATAATGGAATAAGCACTCGTGTGCTTTTTTACATGCAATCCCCGTGTGTATGCAGTTTTGTAAATGTCATCTCGACATCTCATCTGTTCCCTCCGGCACATGATGGCCTACTCTTACAAAAAGCGGAACAGGATCTAACGTGTGCGCAAGATGTTCTGCGTGCGTTTGCACACGGGGCCTCGGTTTAAAGTCTCATCCGAAGGACTTTTGGGGAGAGTGGAGTCAGCACTGATGTTAACTCCAGGAGAAAAATCTCCTCGACCGGACTCGAACCCAGGTCGTCAAATTGCCAGCGCAATGTTCTGACCACTACTGCACTAGTGTGTTATGTGTGTGTGTGTGTGTGTGTGTGTGTGTGTGTGTGTGTGGTGTGTGTGTGTGTGTGTGTGTGTGTGTGTGTGTGAGTGAGTGTGTGTGTGTGTGTGTGTGTGTGTGTGTGTGTGTGTGTGTGTGTGTGTGTGTGTGTGTGTGTGTGCACCCGCGCATGCTACTTGATACAATGTACTGTGTGTGTGTTTGTGTGTGTACACGTGTGTGTGTGGTTTAGATTAATTAGTGTTCCTGTTAGCCATTCATAAAGTATTTATAAAAAAAAAAGTTTTGAATTGATTACACTATATAATATAGTCACACTTACAAAGTTACAAGGAAGAATTCATTTGAATTATTTTTAATGTTACTTTTTTGCAACTTTTAGTTGTACAGTTTGTATTAATTAGTAGTAGTACTATTATGCATGTATACAATGTATGTAAAACGTATTTTTGTTGTTGAGATTGTCCAACATTTTTCATGTTCATTTTAAACTTCAGGATTTCTCATCGATTTGAATATCATTCCTGAAGCGATTGTAAACATTTTTACCTTGGTGATGGGTTGCAAAATAGGCATTTGGCTGAATCTGTTTGATTTTTCTCTGACAACATGAAATTATTTCACTCAGTTTTCTGAAATAAGGTGGTGCAGCCAGAGCAAGAAATCCACAACTTGGTGGGAACAAAAGAAACCCAGAAAACAGACCAAACCTAACCTAGTAACCCTAAGCAGAAAGAAAAATAAGAGGACACAACAACAGGCCAACAAAACTAACTAGTTTTGAATGCTGTAGCCGGGTGAACCATGGATTGGACTAACTAGTATTTACCAAGAAACTGAAAGTAGTAAAACTGCAGGGAAGGAAATTATTTTTCATAGATGATTGCACTGACCGATACTGAGAGAGGCAGCACACTTGTCAGTTGGCATATTGCCATGATTTTTTTAAAAAATTGTGTAGGGTTGTTTTTGCATGGACAGTTAAGTTGTAGACCTTGAAGTTGAACAAAAACTCTAAGAAACTTCAAACAGTTTTGCGCTTTGCCAGTTTTGGCCTCTACTCTCCTCATGGAAAGAAGCTTGCGGGGAGACAACTGTCAAGAAGTACCTTACAAAATTCAAGCAATTTTACTTCGACCCATACATTAAAAAAAAAAAAAAATCCTAATTTATGATTAATCTTCATCTCTTGATCAATGAAAATGAGTCCAAATCCATTTGCAATCAAATATATATTTAAATATTTAGGATTTAAAGTTGATTTGTTGTCTTTTCTTGCTGGCTGGTTTTTAAATTTTTCCCACTGTAACAAGGGCAACAGTTTGTATTCAAAAATTGTGTAAAAGGATACTCCATGGGCGGACATGGTAGGGCTCTTAGCGTGGATTCTATTAATAGACCAGTGTTATCTGTGTCACAAGTTGTCAGTTTGATTTTGGGGGTTTTCCTTATTTCTGTCACGGTTCGTGTTTGTCATGTAGTGAAAACTAGGGAAACTAATGTGAATATATTTTTAAACACTTGACTTGAAGCTGGTAATGAGGTGTGGCTTAAAATAGATAGCTGCTCTTGCCATTACTTAATCAATCATTGTTGGCTTGACAGTGTAAAAACTGTAACAGACTGGTATATAATTGGAAGGGAGGGGGGGGGGGGGGGGGGGGGGGGGGGGGGGCGGAGTCGCCCTTATTTATGTGTGTGCGTGCTTCCCCCCCCCCCCCCCCCCCCCCCCCCCCCCCCCTTCTCAGTTGAAGACAAAAAGCATAGTAAAAGGGGTGTAGTGTAAGTTGTACTGGACATTGAGGCTGATTTTTGTTTTATTAAATAGTGTGTGGAGTTTGTACTGTTATTTGCGCAAGACTGACATGTCATTCTCTACTGAGGATAAACTGATCACCGTATTTTTCACCTCCGATTCTAATTTTATAACTGCTGACATAATCATCAGTGGTTCAATATATATGTATGGCTCTGAAATTACTTTTTTTTTTTGGTTGTTGTTCACTTGTTGTGTGAGCCAAACTTTCTGAAAGAAAACCTGTTCAGGATGTTGTTCTGCTGCTTGAACAGAAAGTGTGGGAGGAAGAATTCTCTTTGTTGAAGCTCTTGAATTTTGAAAGGTCTGAGTGTTATTGGTGTAAGTCACAGTGGAGACAACTTGGCCAGGCCCCTTCACTTTAAATTTAGATTTTTTTTTGGGGGGGGGGGGGGGGAGGGGGAGGGAAGGGGGCAGGGAGGGTAGTAAAAACAACTTTTACTAGTTTTAGTTTCAGTGTGACCAGAATAGAAACTGAAGGCATGAGTGTTGTAATCATTTGCGAGTGTTATATAACTTATTCTAAAGTGTGCAAATTCTGTATTTGTGAGTGTTATATAATTTATTAAATAATATCTTACGCAAATTGTGTTTAAATGCCAGTTATATATTTGGTACCTTGTTTTAACACATTTCATTATTTCTATATTTTTCTTTTTTTTTTTTTTTTTTAACTGTATATTGCAACCCAAATCTCCACCTTTTTTTTGGGGGGGGGGGAGGGGGGGGGGTAGCAAGAACAGTGTGGTGCTTGTCTAAATATAGTTTCTTTCTTTTCCTTTTCACAGCTTTTGTAAAAAAAAAAAATTTTTAATCCTTCTAACTTGACTTGGGCTGGCCATGAAAAGTCCATTTTGTGCATGCTGTATATTTCCATGTATACATCAAACTGTACATTGTTTTATAACACACCAAAACTCTGTCTGCTCAGTGTACTCTGTCAGTGCATAACACCATAAGTAGACTTTGAGAGATCGTCGTAAAAATCCCAAGGTCCCTAAAAATATAACCGAACTTCTTCTTCCTCCATTGAAATTCAGGGCCCATATTGCCATTGGTCTTAGACCTGTTATTTAAAAAAGGAAGTTTTATAATATATCACCTTAAGCCTCAGGCAAACGTGCTGTGCCTTGTGTTTAAAAAAAAAAAAAAAAGATAAAAAGTTTGGTATAGTGTGGTGCAATACTTGGCCTCGGGCATAGCCTTGTATAAACACTGCCTGTACGCTCCTGTCAGATTGCTGGTGTACTTGAAACAGGGCTTGTCAGTTGTCACGAATCAGTAGCTCGAGACATGACGTCAGCTGCTTGAGCGACTTGTTCAGATTGGGTGACAGCTGACAGACATGCACTGATGCAGTGTATGTATATATATATCAGAATGAGACCGTGCACTCTCAGCTCACCCACTTAGGCTGTGAACACTGTTGTAGTGTTAGTGTTGAGCATGCTGTGTGTGTGAGAGAGAGAGAGAGAGAGAGAGAGTGTGTTGTGTGTGTGTGTGTGTGTGTGTGTGTGTGTGTGTGTGTGTGTGTGTGTGTGTGTGTGTGTGTGTGTGCGTGTGTGTATGTGTGTGTGTGTATGAGTGTGTGTGTGTGTGTGCGTGTGTGTATGTGTGTGTGTGTGAGTGAGTGAGAGACTCAGAGAGGGAAAAAGGGGGGGGGGGGGGGGGGTCACTGTACCAGTCTCTAAGTCTGTTAAAGTTTGTGTGCATGCATGCGTGCGTGTAAAGATTAATTAGGAGAAATAGTAATTCATTAAATAGAGAAAAAAAATATCAGTTTATCAGTAACAGTCACTGAAACTGTGAAAGAAAGATGTGAACATCTGTTTGTAATTTTAACTAAATTAGTTGTGTTTTTTTTATATGGTAAGAGAAAGCTGCATTATACCATTAGGCTACTAATAGTAATACTAGTCTATCAATATGATTATTATTAATATCAATCTTTACTGGTTTTTGAATAGATAGAATTAGATTTTGATAAATTATATTGAGTGGCATGATGATTTAAATCATGTACTTTTACAGTTTTAGAACAGTGTCACTGGGTAGTATTGTGCAATTTAAAGCAAAAAAGGCTTTTTCACGAATGGTATTTAAATAACTGTCTCTCTCTCTTGTGTGTACTGTAAGTGTAAGCAAGTTACTGATGGATTGCTGTTATGGAATAATGTCAAGATGATGTAAAATACTGAACAGGTAGCAGGCTACACTGAGCCCTGAGACTGAGAGCATGTGAGTGGCCCAGTACATAGACCTGTTGACTTTTGAGATCCTCACCCATCTATTGCACAGTGACGGCAGTCTGGGAACAGCGCCTCATCCAAATCCATGGATCCGAATTGGCAAATAATATACATGTATATATATATATATATATATATACACACAAATAAAGTGCTATACTTTTTTTCTTTTTTCTTTTTTTTAATAGTTTTTATCATTTGAAATTTTGTTCACTATTTTAATAGATAAGAATTTTAAGTTAATTTATCATGAATATATGTACAATGATTTATAACAGTTTGGTTTGTGTGATGATAAATACTAATATTAAATACATGAGCGAGTGTGTGTGTGTGTGTGTGTGTGTGTGCGCACACGGGTGCGGGCGGGCCATGTATCACTATGTATGGCCATGTGGATGCACACATATTATAACCGGCGCATGCATGAGTACATCACTAGATCTATGTGATTAAATTACACTGGTAAGTTTATCGTCATGACTAGCTTAGCTATTGCTGATGTTTGGCTGTTTGGGGTTTTTTTTATTTGGGAAGTGTGCATGCAAATGCTGTATATAATACAATAGTGTATTATGCTAATTTTTTCTGTGATTAATGTTTTTCCCTTGTTTATTGTCTTTATCAATCTTTGTCTTTATGTATGGTTTGTAACCTGCATGAGTTTCTCAATTTGTGAGAAAAAAAAGGATATCGCAATTCAATGATTTTTTTTTCATCCCTCACCTAGAACTCCAAGATTTACAGCAAATGGAGAGATTTTTGTGACATTAGCAACCGCTTTTTAGTCAAGGGCCCAGTGCTAAAATTAGCCCCTTTCCTTTACCAAGTTGAAGTGTGGTTAGTTTACCACTATAATTAGCACCAGCTGGGATGGAATGGATAGCAGCTGAGAGGAGCTGAAAGTGGGGGAAACTGACAGCCGTGCCCCCTTTAGGTAGCCACATTATATTCCGACTTCAGGGCTGAATTGTGCCTCTGTGTGTGTCTATTTTATCGAATTGCCCACTGAATCATGCGTCTGTGTGTGTGTGTATTTTATTGAATTGCCCACTGAATCGTGCGTCTCTGTGTGTCTTTATTTTAATATTGAATTGCCCACTGAACTGTACCTCTATCTCTCTGCGTGACCAGGTGCTGCCTCTGGACCGGTACCGTGACTCCCTCTCGCCCTACTGGCAGGTGGACGACCACGAGCATGTAGCGGCCACCCGCGAGATCGTGCTGGGCCAGAGCAAGGCCTACGTGCTCTTCCCCCGGAGCCATGGCGACCTGCACTCGTACGTGCGGCAGAGGAAGCGCCTGCGCGAGGAGGAGGCCAGCCGCCTGTTTCGCCAGATCGTGGCCGCCATCTGCCACTGCCACGGCAACGGCATCATCCTGCGCGACCTCAAGCTGCGCAAGTTCGTCTTTGAGAATGTAGAGAGGTGAGGAAGGTGTGGGGGTGGCGGGGGGGTGGTGATGTTAATAATAATAATATAATGATAATAATACATGGATTTTATGTAGCGCTGTATCTTGTAAAAACAAATCTCTAAGCGCTTGATGTTAAGTGGTGGTGGGAGGTTTGTGTAACTTTTCTAGTGGAAGTGTGGATATTTTTTGATGTTGTTTTTGTGTGGGGTGGTGGTCTTGAGAGTGTTTGTTGTGTTGTGTTGTGTTGTGTGTGTGTGTGTTTAGTGTGGGTGGGTGGGTATGTGTGTGTGTGTACGTGTGTGTGTACGTGTGTGTGTGTGTGTGTATACATGTGTGTGTGTGTGTGAGTGAGTGAATATTATGAAAGGAGTCGCGCCATTCACACGTTTCTGTGAATGTGATTTTTTTTTTCCAGTTGGTTTGCTTAATTGCAGAGCTTTAGGATCTTATGAGAGTACTTTGCTTTTCCAGTTCTAACATTTCATTCCCCCATGATGTGATGGAAGTTGATTTTTGTCTTCACACTGGTTTGTTTATGAATCTTCCAAACTCACAAGGGTCAAACCATAGCTACATTATTAAACAAGTACACCAACACTGACACAGACTTAAAACAAAAAACAAAAAAAAACCCCACCCCAAAACAGATGAATGGTAAATCAGTGAAGTGTGGAAACAAACCGTACACTTGCACAAGCAGCAAGTTTTTGTGAATCAATCATATTGTTTATAAATAGGAGTTATACTTATAGTTGAAGGACAATATTCACATGGGATTTATACATGTTCAAGATGACATATATACAAACTGCAGTGACTGTCTGGGGTCTGTAGTGTTGATCAAGTCACTCACATAAATTATATGTGAGTTCGATTCCAGTTGAGGAGATTTTTCTCCTGAGATTAACATCAGTGCTGACTCAACTCTCCCCAAAAGTCCTGCAGATGAGACTATAATTAACCAAGGCCCCATGTGCAAACGCATGCAGAACATCTTGCGCACACGTTAAATCCTGTTCCACTTTTCATAAGAGTACGTGTGCCGGTGGGAACAGATAATATTTACCAAACTGCATACACACAGGGACTAGATGTAAAAAAGCACAAGAGCGCTTATCCCATTATCCTTAATATAAAAGAATTTTTAAATATATGTGGGTATGTTCCCAAAGTCGGAACGCGGCCACCTTAACCTTCCCCGTACGTCGCCTCGGCCTCGACGCCCCATATCTCCTGGGTGTACATACACCCATACTGTTAGTGAAGGCATAACCCGCTCCCATATCTCCTGGGTGTACACACACCCATACTGTTAGTGAAGGCATAACCCGCTCCCATATCTCCTGGGTGTACACACACCCATACTGTTAGTGAAGGCATAACCCGCTCCCATATCTCCTGGGTGTACACACACCCAGGCTGTCTGAAAAGGAACTAAACCTCTGCCTTGCCTTGCTTGAATCACAAAGCTCTTTCCCTACATCCTGGTTGCATAGCAACCCTATGACTTGAAGAGCCTAGTGTACATCCTGGATGTTGAGTAACCTAATCTGCATACAGGGGAGTCTGCCTTTATGTGTAAGGTTTGTAAGAAGGGAGAGTGCTCTTCCTACAAAAGATCTAGTACTTGAGGTGCATGAAAGGTATGCACCCAAAATATGCCCATATGCACTGGAGCTATCCCTAAAGGGAAAAAAGGGCTTGTTACTTTACTGTGCACCAGCATAGATTTGCAGTCTTATGGCCGTTGGTTTACCACTGAGTTGATAGTCAATAATAATAATAATAATAATAATAATAATAATAATGATATGAAAACAATAATGATGATAATGATAATAATAATAATGATAATAAAGATAATAACAACAGTAGTAGTAGTAGTAGTAGTGGTAGTGGTGGTGGTAGAAGTAGTAGTAGTAGTAGTAGAAGTAGTAAAAAAAATAAAAAATAAATAACGAATAATTACGGTGATGATAATGACAATAATTCTAATGAACATTGATAGTGAAAGCATCACCAGATCTGCCCTAAGCATATCAATTTGTCTCATGTTGTGGCTAAGTGTGTGTGTGTTTATGTGTGTGTGCGCGTGCACGCGCACGTGTGTGTGTGTATGTGTCTGTGTATGTGTCTGTGTGCATGAGTGCGTTCGTGATCTTTCTTTCTGTCTTTCTTTCTTACCTCTCAGAAGCTTATAATACATATTTCAGAACACTGTCAGTCTATACAAAAGCAAAAAGCAGGAAACATCTGTATCATTGTCTATACCCCCCCCCCTCCACACACACACACACAAACATAGACAATGATACCATAGACTGCATGTGGCAGTGTACACCCAAATAATAGATATCTCCGTCTGTCTGTCTGCGTGCCTGCCTGCTTGTTTGTCTCTGAAGCATAAACACACATTCACGCACACACATGCATGTGTACATACGCGCGCGTGTACATGCGCGCGCGCGTACACACACACACACACACACACACAGCACAACCCCCCCCCCCCCCAGAAACACATGAACATGAACATAAGCATGCACGCAAGCGTGCGCAGCGCGCGCACGCACACACACGTGCACACACACACACACACACACACACACACGCACACACACATGCCTCAAAAGTCCTTTGGATGAGACTATAAACCAAGGCCCCATGTGCGAATGCATCAGAACATCTTGCACACATGTACGATCCTGTTCCGCTTTTCATAAGAGTAGGCAATCATGTGCTGTGGGAATAAATGACAAGATTTACAAAACTGCGTACGCAAGGGGACTGGATATAAAAAAACCGCAAAGTGCTTATTCCATTATCCTCAAAAAAAAATCATAATTTTGTGCACAGATGCACACGCATACATACACACATTCAAAGATATGTGCACACACACACACACACACACACACACACACACACACACACACACACACACACACACACACATGCACACATGCACACACACACATGCCATCCACTTCAAAAAAGAAAATCAAAGCTTATTCAATGAATCATCCAGAAATAAAAAATAGACTTTGACCGACTTTGACTTGGACACATGTATGCACGCATGCATGCATGCATGCACACAGGCACGCATGCAGTCAGACATACATGTGCCCACGTTCGTGCACCCACGCACGCACACGCACACGCATGCGCGCGCACACACACACACACAATTTGCAGCACACGCATGCGCGCACACACACACACAATTTGCACGCACATGCATGCGCGCGCGCACACACACACACACACACACACACACACACAATTTGCCTCTCTCAAAAGTACTATCATGTAGGGCCTACCACCACAGCTTAGCAGCCAGCAAAAATTCTCAGTACAAGGACAGGTGTCCTAGCAACCACGATGTAGGGAGGCCACAAGGTAGTGACGTCATTCTGATGTTGTAATGAGTAACCCTTCTTTCAGCGTATGGGTGTGTACACACCCAGGACGTACTGGGAGTTTAAATGCTAATTAAGTCCATTTCTAATTAACACAAACAAACCATTTTTTGTGTAAGTGTAGAACAGATGTTTATTGACAAAGTCATGAAATTTCAAGGCTGTAGGGTTGATAGTTTTTGAGTTACAGAGCAAAATATAGGGGTCTGGGTGTACACACACCCAGAGCGTATGGGGAAGGTTAATGGTGATAGGTCAAAATGGGTCACATATGCCAAGTCTCACCATTGGTGAACCTCAGATTTCTAGCTGACAAGTACACCACAACATAACAAACAAAGAAACAACAGCAAATAATAATTAGAAAAGCTGTAACCCCCATGCTAACCCCATTCCCCATCTCTCTGTGTGCAGAAAAATGAAGTATATAAATATATATATATATCCATTACTCCCATGCTAATCCCATCTCTCTCTCTCTCTGTCCTCAGAACCAAGCTGCAGCTGGAAGGCCTGGAGGACGCGGTGGTACTGTCGGAGGACGAGCAGGACGTGCTGAAGGACAAGCACGGCTGCCCGGCTTACGTCAGCCCCGAGATCCTCTCCGCCAGCGAAGCCGGCTACTCGGGGAAAGCCGCCGACGTGTGGAGCCTGGGCGTGATGCTGTACACCATGCTGGTAGGAAGGTACCCTTTCCACGACTCCCAACCTCTGGCGCTCTTCGGCAAGATCCGCCGCGGGCAGTTCCACATCCCCGACTCCCTCTCCCCCAAGGCGCGCTGCCTGATCCGCTGTCTGCTGCGTAAGGACCCTGCCGAGCGGCTGTCGGCCGGGGAGATCCTCTCCCATCCGTGGTTCCAGTCCGTCCCCTCGCTTCGCCGCCTCCCCAACAACCAGCATTCCAGGCTGCAAGTCGTGCCCGATGTTGGGGTTTCGTCGTCCGGGTTGTTGTCGCCGTCGTCTTCGTCTTCCGGGTCGAAGTCGTGTGGGTAGGATAAGGTTGGTAGATAAGATTGGTGGATAGATCGGTCGGTTTATCGCCGTCTTTGTCGGTAGTTGGTGGTGTTGGAATTTGGAAGTGAAACGGTCGGTCGACGTTGTTGAAAGTTTGGATGTTTTTTTCGTTTTGTTTAGTTGTTTGGGTTGGTTTTTTGTTGGGGTTTTTTGGGGTCTGTTAATCAGTTGTATGAGTTTAAGAATTTGTTTGAAAAAGTTTTGGTTTGGTGAGGAGTTAAGAGAGTTATTGATTTTTTTAAGTCTGCTGCAGAAGTAAAGCATCTGTGTGAGTTCTGTCCACAAAGAGAATCCGCAGCTTTTTTTTTTTTTTTTTTTTTTTTTTTTTTTTTAACTACAATAAAGACTATTGTTAAGATGAGGTTGGAAGTTTGTTTGTTTTTTTAACAAGAGCTCGGCGTATTCAAAAATTCTGTAGTGAAGTTTTTGTCCCTTTTTCTTTTTTTTTTTTCTTTTTTTTTTTTTCTTTTTTTTAAAAAAAATAATTTCATTTTTAGCTAGAAAACAGCGAGTTGGCTGTGAACATCTTTCCTGCTCTCTTTGTGTGCCTAGAAGTATTGGGGCACTGGAGATAAAGCAGAACTATCATAATCGTCCATTTCACTAGACTGACATCTTCGTTATACTATCATTTGAATCTTTAGGGCCATTCTGTTCACGATTCTTTTTCTTTATACTGTATCTCTTGTCATGAATACTCTCTCTTGAATCTTTCAACCTTTTTCTGTGATCGTACCTGTTTTATTTTAGATAGACTGTCACTTCTTGATGGTAGTTTTGCTTTTTGGTCTATCCATTGGTGTGGGTAGTATGATTCAGTAGAAATGCTGAGTGTTCTTTTCATCTGTTCTTATTTCAACGTTATTTCTCATTGAAGCTGGTTTCAAATAGATTCAAGGTCCAGAGACTTTGTTGTCTGCTTTGGATCCACTAAACACTGCTTGCCCTCAAAGTCGACTTGACTTTGACTTGTCAGGATGACTTTTTCTGCTTTAGACTAGGTTTTTGTCTTGTGGCTTAGTTCATTGCATGTAGCTCACAGGATCTGTATCATTCTCTCCTAGTGAAGTTGTTTCTCCTATGCTTGCAAGAAGATGCCTTTTATGTAGATATCTAGAGCTACAGAAACAGATTCTCTGTAGTCTGAAACGTTTAATATTTTCAAGTTTAACTTCACGTTAAGATTATATTTTTTTTTCTTGGTCGTTGTTCATCTCCCCTCACATTGAGTGGACTCTTTATTATCATTTTCAGACTTCAAGCATCTGTCAGTTTCATATTCTGTGTTGTAAGTGGCAAGAAATTTTTCTTTTTTCATTTTGGATTTTGGATCATTCTCCTAATTAACAGAGATATATATATCTTGCTTCGATAAAAAGCTGTCATTTCATTTTCTTCCTCTTCTTCTGCGTTTTCTGTCTCATTTCATTTTAGGTACTACTGCCATCAGAGTAGTGTTGACTTTTCTCTGCTCTCCAAGCATTGGACTGTCATAACACTATTTCAGAATATTTTCTGGTTAAGGGATTTTTTCATTCATCCCTTTTTTTTTTTTTTCCCCCTCCATTTCTTTGGGAACTCTCTCTCTCTCTCTTGGTGGAAACAAGTCTTGACGGTGTCAGCACTTTTTGTGCCTCACTCTTGGAACATCGGTCTGTTTCCCCAGCATTTCCAGCCTGTAACGAATGGTTGGAAGATTTGTCTTGCTCAAGAGCTTGACATTTGAAGTATTTTTGCTGCTGCAAGCTAAATATCAGGTAGAATTCCTGAGGTCATTGATAAAAAACAAGCTCAGTTTTGTCACAGAACTGGGAGGGGTGGAAAAAAAATCCCCCAAAACTTGTGAAGAGGTGAAGGAAGGTGTTTAGTGGAGAAAGAGGAGAGGAGAGTGTGAATAACAAGGTGAAGAAGATTGTTACACGAAAAAGCAGATTTTATACAGACTGCTGCTAGAAACAAAATTCATCTGGAAAAAATTCAGCTCTGAATGATTGAGAAAGCAAAGCTGCTTTTCAAGATTTTCTACGAGATAAAAAGTTGAGATATTGTATGAAGACAAAGGAAAATATCGCTTGAAGACACGATAAAAGAAAAAGTGGTGAAAGACTGTCCACATATTACACATTTTTGTGGAGAACTTGAAGAAACGGCTTTATTAATACTGACTTGGGAGAGGAAAAAAGTCGAAAATTGAAGTGTTCACCGGTGTGAACGATAAAGAAATACAAACTGTTTGTTTCTTCAATATTGCCTTCAAAAGAAGAAAAACTTTTTTTTTCTAAATCATAGAAGAAGAAAAAGAGAAGAAAATTTGGTTGAGCAGGAAGAAGGAATAAACTGTATAGGAGAAGTGTGAAATAAATAAATAAATGTCTTTTTGAGATATTTGGAAAAATGTGAAATGAGTCACTGAGAGAAAGGAAGGTTGATGGTTCGTGACCCGTGTTTCTTGTAAGGAATGGAGAAATTCTGGGAAGTCTAGAAACAAATCAGTGACAGAGTTTACATCAGGAGTTGGTATAAAAAAAATAGAGAACTGTAGTGTAGGTTGAAATAATAGGGTGATAAAATACGGATACTATCTGGTGTGTGAATCAAATAAATGACGTGCGCAAAGTTTAGATAGAGTATAGTAAGTGAAATCGTTATAGTTGATCAAATGTGGAAACTATCCGGTAGATTTCAAAATAATGACAACACCTGGTATGTAAACTAAATAAGTAGTAAGGAAATAGTAAACGAAACATGGATACCAACTGGTATGCTGTAAACTAAATAAATAGTAAGTAAATAGTAAACGAAACATTGATGCCATCTGATATGCTGAATAAACAGTAAACAAAACATAGTATCTGCCGCAGGAACCAAACATTGAAGTACACAATAAAGAAAATACCAAACCATACACTCTGGTGTGAACATAAACCTGAAGACAACAACAACAGCCTGACAAATTGGGCTGGTTGTCGTAAAGGTCACAAACCGTTGACCCGCAAGAGTTATTATGGAATGATCCTGCATAAACCAGTGTCGACGCGTCTGACTCTTGTGTTTTTCTGTTATCTTCTCTCCTAAAGCCTGAAAATGCCATGATGAGTTGTGACAGCATTAGCAGAGAAAACGTGTTAAGTGGCTGAATAAAATTTTGGTGGTTGAATATATGTGCGAGTCATTGACTGAGGACTCAACGTGGACTGAATGATAAATAACAGACTGCAACAGAAGAAAAGACTTGATTATATTTTCATGAAAAATAAAAAACAGAATCGGTTTTGAGTGAGAGAGGAGAGTTGTTCAGCAGGGACTTTGTGTTCACGTTGTGTTGGTTCAAGTGAAAAATAAAAATAAATAAATAAAAAAACGAACTTTGAAAACTGTGACAGTGAATGACAGACATTATTGCACATGAGGCAGGTTCCTTTTACATGTGCGTCAGTGTTGTAATGAATGGTGTTTGTTACTGGTCAGTCGTGTTAATGTACCGTGACGGTTACTGTCGGTGACAATTGTCCTACGAATGAGGAATCAATCAAAAAGTTGAGCATATGCTGACCTAAGACTGTACGTGTTACTACATATAAAAAATTCCTTAGGATTTTTTTTTTTGCCATTCTTATTCATACTGGAGGGAAAAGTGTAAAAATTTGAACTGACACCAGGTTTTTTATTCAGGCATGTCTGAAATTGTGGTTTGAAAGATTTGCCAGTTCTTTACAGCAACAGGACTGAACATTTCCCGAGAAATTTCTCTGTGGGGAAAAAAATATATCAAGGGCCCTTGTATTATTCTGGCCGTGAACTAAAAAGAAACTGTAAAATTTCAAACTGTGACAGAAAAAATAAAGCCAGTGACTTTGTGGTAAGAAATCTAAATGTATTGTTTCCTTTTGGAACAGTGGAGCTGTCGTCAGCCTGATTCAGACTGTTTGTTACTGACTGGTGTGCTCAGACTGTGGCTATGCCCAGCTTGAAAACACAGGACTAATTTAATTTTTTTCAAGACCGCTAACTGAAAACGACAGAAGTTTGAAAAGAAATATATATTTACAACTTAGAAACATTGCTTGTGAGAAAAAAGAGGAGAGAGAAACCGAGAAAAAAACTGCTTATTTTGTGTTGACTGAGTGTTTGAAGTTTTTGGAAACAAAAATAAAAGTGAACTATATGTCTGGAAGTTTTTGTCGTGTTGTGAATTTTGAAAAAAAAAAAAAAAAAAAGGAATGGAGACTTCAGCAAACTGAGGCAGAGTGGAAGATGGACAATAATTAAAAATACAGACGTTTGGAACGAAGGCTGAAAAAGGGTTTGCTTGAATTGAAAAGGTGAAGAGCAAGAAGCGATTAAACTTGAGAGTGAGAGACCCTGTTCAAGGCATCCTGCCTAGCCTTGCCCCTGTGAAAAAGTTTGGAGTTGGTTTTTTTTTTTTTTTTGTTTTTTCCCCCTGTGTATTTCATTGTAAGCAGGACAATATACATAGAATAATAAAGACTTTTTGTTAGGGTGGATGACAAAGAATTTAAAAGAGGGAACAAGATTTGAAATTTATTATTTTTTTTGTGGACAATTTTTATGACTGAAGAAAAAGCGTGACCGAAAGACCAGAGACTAGGCTGAATGAGAGGGAGAGAGAGAGAGACTGCATGAGAGAGACAGGTAGACTGAGCAAGTGAAAGACAGAGAGAGAGACAGAGAGAGTGAGAGAGAGATCACATTGAAAGACTGACTAAACGAAGAGAGACACTACAGTGCAACAAAAACCTACCAGACTAAGTGAGAGAGGCTGCACAAGAAGAACAAACCAGACAATATTGAAACGACGGAGGAGAGAGACTACGCATGAAAGTAAAAGACTAGACTGACCTATTGAGACTGAGAGAGAGAGAGAGATAGAAAGACAGTGAGAGAGAGAGATAGAAAGACAGAGAGAGAGAGAGAGACTGAAAAAGTTGTTTGCACAAGAAAGACTGTGTAGACTGAGTGAGAGGAGGTGTTGCAACTGCTCATCAAGAACATATGTGAACATATAGGAGTGGCAGAGGCAGCAAATAAATGCAAGTGAATGAAAGTGTGTGAAAGAGTTCATCTGTAAGACACAGAAGAGACAAGAGAGAGAGAGAGAGTCATTTATGGACACCGTGTAAATCGTGGCATGCAAGTAGCCTGTGTGAAAGAATCGTTCATTCAGAACAAGCAAGTCTGTTCTTGACTTGCTGTGTAAATGTTTGCTTATGCTGTGATTGTAGAGTATAGGAGATTGAGATAAAGCGTGTGTGTGGTGACATGTGTGTGTGTGGTGACATGTGTGTGTGTGGTGTAATTTTGACAGTTTGTGTGTGTTTTGGTATAAATTTGACAGTTTTGACGGGATAATTTATTTGTGATTGGATGATGCGTATCCTATGATAAATTACCATATAATTACCTTTATAATTATGGTTAGCGTGAAGGGGAGATTGAGCAAAAAGTAGCTTTGGAATCAATAAAGTTCACCTTTTTGATTAAAAGCTAAACAGCCATTGTTTTGGGTTTGTTGTGTGTGTGTGTGTCACTGTGTGTGTGTTGTATGGTGTTAGTGTGTGTGTTGTGTGTGTGTGTCTGTTGTGTGTGTATGTGATGTGTGTGTGTGTGTGTGTGTGCATCCATAAACATGTTTATTTATTTTATTTATTTATTCTTATATAGAGAGGATAATGGAATAAGCTCTCATGTGCTTTTTTACATCCAGTCCCCGTGTGTATGCAATTTTGTAAGTCTTGTCACCTGTTCCCATTGCACCGGCACACAATGGCCTACTCTTACAAAAAGCGGAACAGGATTTAACATGTGCGCAAGATGTTCTGCGTGCATTCGCACATGGGCCTCGGTTTATAGTCTCATCCGAAGGACTTTTGGGGAAAGTGGAGTCAGCACTGATGGGGTTTTTTTTTGGTTGTTTTTTTTTTGGTCAGCACTGATGTTAACTCCAGGGGGAAAATCCCCTCAAACAGGAATCGAACCCAGTCGTTTAAATTGCTTATTCTGACCACTGGGCTATCCCATCCCTGTGTTTCACTGTGTGTGTGTGTGTGTGTGTGTGTGTACATGTTTGTGCGTATAAAAAACTTTGAATTGATTTACTTTGCGATCACACACATACACACATGCACGCACACACACCCCACACACACACACTCACGCACACACACACACTCGCATCTGCTTACCTCATAATTAATTACATTTACTCAAAACAGATTATAGTGTCGCTATTTACAATGCAAGTCCTACACAATACTGCTGAACTGTTACAAATTTGTGACATCTATCAGCCTGAAGTAGGCCTTTCAACATAAAACAGATGACGCTGTTGAAGTCAGGTTATCAGCACCCGCAGAACCAGAAAAAGACATCAAAGACAAAAGTGCATTATTAGTGAACATCAAATTATTTTGTGTATGTGTACCATCTGTAGTGCCCCTCACCCCACATGGGGAAAAAAAAACCCCAAACAACAAAAAAACCCAAACCAAATCACTATAAGCAACAACATCAAAAATGAATTTTTTAAAAAATACAGGGGCGGGAAGGGACAATTGGGTTTTTAACATGGGAGAATTATTTCCAATAAAACCAATGGGATAGGCAAGTCTGTACACAGGTAGGAAGGTCTGTAAACTAAACATGCATGCACACAAACACACACACACACACCAAACAATCATCATCTACATTTACGTCTTTATGGGTAGAGTGGATAGAGCACTGAACTGAAGGTCTGCTGATTTCTGCAGGTCCCTGTTCAATTCTTTGCAGAGGTGTTCATTTCCGGGGAATTTTCACCCCTGAAGTTCAAACTGATTCCATAGTGGGGGCAGGGGGGGGAATGGATCTATAGCCTAGTGGGTTACAGCGTGCCCATGATTTGAAGGCCTGGGTTCGAGCATCCAGCA